>OZ029915.1:19794774-20049774 GCA_964023275.1 Norana najaformis
CTAGTTTGGCCTTAATCTTCTAATTTTTTTGTTGAAGTTACCATGTTAATCGCTTAGCGTGTAAATCTCCTAATTTGTACACGTGTACGTACATCCCTAGGCAATAGTGTAAAATAATTAGTACGTACATGTATGCTTTAAAACAGGTCACGTGTGGTCTGTATTCCTTCGTAATCATTTAGGTGGCCTTGAAAAAGGCCGTTTTGTATGACCGTGGTGAATTAGTATTTGGTGGGCCACCCTTTATTCTTGATCACCTGTCTGCACCGTTTCGGCATCGAGTGCACAAGTTTGACGAGGTGATCATGCGTGACAACGCGATTCCAGGCAGTAATGAGCGATTCAATTAGCTCACGCTTTGAAGTTGGGCGCTTCTTTGAAATTTCCAATGCCACCTTGTGCCACAGATTCTCGATGGGATTGAGGTCTGGAGATTGCGCAGGCCAGTCAAGTGACTCAATCTTGTGCTGAGGCTTCCAGTTCATCACCAGTTTGGCTCGGTGGCAAGGTGCGTTGTCATCTTGGAACAGGAACCGGCCTGGAAAGAGCTGCTACGCTGATGGCAACATGCACTTTTGCAGTATTGTGATGTACTTCGCCCCGTTCACCATTCCATCGACGATGTGCATGGCTTGAGTGTTTCCTCGCCCACTCGATCCGTTTCTTCCTTTGTACGTCACTCATCAGTGGCTTGTTGCGTGCCTTGCAGCCCCGCAGCCCAAATACTTTCAGGCACCGACGACGAACAGTTGATGAACTTGCAGTGATGTGAGACGTGTCTGACCACTCACGCAGTAGCTGAGGCGAAGTCAACTTGCGGTTGGTCAATGACAAGCGTCGAAGAGCACGGTCCTGGCGTGATGTTGATACACGTGGACGCCCGGACCGAGGCTTGTCTACCACCGAACCCGTCGTGTTTTTCTTCTGCAGGATTTTTACAACGGCGCTGTGACTGCAGCCGACTTTGCTGGCAATCTGGCGGCATGAAAAGCCTTCCTCCCTCAACACTGTCACACGAACACGATCCTCCAACACCAAGCCCCGCTTCTTCGTCATGGTCGATGCAGAAAGTGTAAGAAATCCAAAAGAGCGCGCCTATTTTATAGCTGCTGTCTTACCTAGACACCCTGGACTGTTATTGGCTGGTGAAAACTGCCTCCTGATTGGTCAGAAATAACGCGCGCTGATTGGAACATCTTGATCCAGTTTCACGCAGGATTTGTGAAATTTACAAAAGTTGTACTAAGTATGTTTCAGAACTTATACTTCTGTCAAAAACAGAAATAATTGGTATTAAAAAGATGATTATAATAGCCAAATATATCCCTTATAACGAAAAACACAAAAAAATAGTGGGGTAATGAAAAAATTACAGTAAAAGGTCATAAAGTTGAAAAAATGTCAAAATTCGTAGGTGGTTCCAGACTTTTGCACACCACTGTAGAGGGTCGAATCAAGGCCACAGTTCCTTTCAAAATCATTGTTCGGTGTCTCAACGGTGCATGGTTTTCCTCTTCATGCTACGCAAGAAGAAGTTTACACTTGTTTGGAAAACTTAATTCAACCGCGGTTGATTCGAATTTTGTCCAGGAGTGTTACTACAAGATGTAGGCCTTTAGGCCTAACTTTGTCGAACGGGAAAGTAGTTCACGAATTTCTGAAATGCCAGACTATCTGAACAAACTGTTGAATGAGATAAAAGCAGTTTGAATTGGTTGGACATAGTGAAGTGACCTATGCATCAGTATTGGAATCAAGATTGAGGAGACGATAAATGCCGAATTTATATCACGCCCACACGGCATCGATTCCACCCCCATCCATCCAAATGGATACGCCTGCGTCTTCAAGGAATGCACGATTGCAATGCACGCTGAAAATTAGAAACGTTTAAGCCGGCGGAACTTTCCAGCTCAGTGCAGCGCAGAAACTGCAGCAGCCAGAGTTAAAGAAAGCGGCAAAAGTATCTGGAGTGGAGGGAAATGGATTTGGAGAAGAAACTAAGAAGGTGACAGGCCTAAATATCTTTTTTCGAATTTCCCCTCTTCCTTACTCAACTTCCTTCATCCGTCCGCGCTTTTTCTCGTCCTTCAGTCCTGTCATGCATCCACTTTCTCTGTCCCTTTTCATGTATCTCTCTGTGTCTGTTTGTGCGTTAGTCTATCTATCATTGTATTTGTTAATCAATTATGAAATCATAAAATTGAAATATTTATCACATTACATAGGCCTATTACATTATTCTTAATGCGATAAATTTACTTAAATACTTGAGCACTTATAGGCAAGAGCCTCGCTCGCTTCTTCGGATCATATGCCATTACGACATTATAGATCTTATAATACATATAATATATACATATACACACACACATATATATGTTAGACTTCTTGATTAACCAACTTGATATGATGTTTAGAATTCTGTTGGCAAAGCAGCATAATATGCAACAGCATCACTATGCTTAATAGTATCATAGTATATTCGGTGCCGGTATGTAAGGTTGCTGCTTTTCAACCTGACCATATCCTTATAGCACAAGTACATCCATTTAAACCAGACCTTGTGTCTGGCATGTAGGTTATTAAGTATGGATTCGCACTCTTGTTAAGAGGAGTCACCCCAGAAATAGCCTAATGGAAATGAGGAGGAGATGCACGTTTGTTTTCATAAGGGAATGCATCATTGTTAATGATAAGGCATCACATTCCGAGGCCAGAGTGCGCTTTCTTCCCGGAAAGGTTCCATAAACAGAATGCTAAGCATTAAGCGGGATCATATTTGTCTACTAAGTCCAGTGCGCCTTCATCCATCCATCCATCTATCCATCCATCCATCCATCCATCCATCCATCCATCTATCCATCCATCCATCCATCCATCCATCAATCCATCCATCCGGCAGTCGCATTGCATTACTGCACAATCATTTAACTCCCCGTATACAATCCAGCTCATTGCCTGTATGCGAGAGCGCTGAATGTGCAGTAGGTTTTAGAGTGCCAAGCGACCTGTCTTCGTGGGCTGAATAACGATATTCCACACGATGCAGTTTCAGAAATAATCCGCATGTATGGTTTGCAGCAAAGTAGAGTTCCGTTGTTAACCTGCTCCAAGTGCGAATCAACATTTTCCTATAAATTGCCACTTCATGCACTTGCATTAGCCTGCACGTTAGGCTACAGCAGCCTGAAAGCGGTGTCTGGAAGCTGCAGGCACCAATATGTGGCGCGCATGCTCACAGACACAACTGCTTGGACACTCACTGTGCACGCAGCCTACAATCGGACTGTTCCTGGGCACTTATGGTTGAAAAAAGTGCCTGGATTTAGTCAGTGACTGTGATCTATCACCAGACAATTTATATTATTTCTAAAGACATTATTTGTCTGGTGTTATCAGGCATTACTTCTGATGATGTATAATGATATAAGGATATATAATTTATTCCAGAAAGAGCATTAAATTGGTGCAATTGTGCATAAATGGTGAAAAGTTACTGGAACTGTCGGATATACTGATTATTGTTACCGTAGGCGTTCATGTTTACAGCACAAAAAATAGTCACAAGATCGGATTCTGTTGAAACCGTTGTCGTGATTAATTCTATACTTAAGACAGGGATTCGGTTACAGGAATTCTGTAATTTAATTGATTTTGCGCCCAGATATCACTAACACCTGCATGCCAGGTTTTGTACTTTGCACGTCTGTACATCCTTTGTACATCCTCTGTACATCCTCTGTACATCCTCTGCACATCCTCTGTACATCCTCTGTACATCCTCTGTACATCCTCTGTACATCCTCTGTACATCCTCTGTACATCCTCTGTCCGTGACAATGTCGGTTCGCACATCGATCGATGCTATATTTCAGAGCTTTGAATCGCCGCCTAATCTCGGTCCATACACGGGGACCTTAAATGGCGTGGCGCCCATTCAGAAGGGCAGCGGTGGTGTAGGAACTCACCCAATGAATTCTTTGTAAAATGCGCAAGGTCGATGCTATGCGGTCGCTTTAGAAAAATACGTACATTTACGTTTATTTATTGTTGGGACATTTGTCGTTGAAGTATAAACACTGCGTGAAAACACACCCACAGTCATGGATAATGCGTTCACTGAAAACACACCCACAGTCCATGGATAATGCGTTCACTGAAAACACACCCACAGTCCATGGATAATGCGTTAACTGATTCCATTGCGACTACACTTAACTCACCCTGCAAGAGCTCGCTTGAGTAACAACTGAAGACGCCCTATTTATCTCATGTAGGCCCAAGCCGAACTACATTTGAAGAAAGCATCTTTTAAGATGAAGAGAGCAGCCCTACATTTAGCACTCGCTACGCAAGTCTTCACGCTACATGGACATGTAATGTATTATAGACTAATGATGATGATGATGAGTTTTCTGCCCGAAGGCAGGTCCATTGGCTTTATTCCACCCGGGGATGAGATGAGTGAGGTGGTTTCCCGTTGCCTTCCTCACAGACAATTGTGGGTGAGCAACTTGTCCAAGGTCGCTACCCAGTGGCGTGAGGTAGATTCGAACCCACGACCCTCCGGTTACGAGGTATCGAACATACCATTACACCACCACGTCCCACACTAATGTAAACGGAATTTTTTGTAGCGCCACTTTAAGAAATCACCTCAGCAGCGGTCGCGACCCAAAAATATCATTCTACAGCTAAACAAGACATTTCACAGCTTTGAACAAAACGAAATTGGGAACGGCTCAGTATTTCTTATCTTAATTTTTTGCATAGTAATTAACTAAGGTAGGCCTACATCGAGGCACAACCATTCATCTGTTATGCCGAGCTCTGTATTCCACTTTTCAGTCCGCCGTCGGTTTTTGGTTCGGCCATCCATCGTTCATTCATTAAAGCAGATTAGATTGAATTGGATTAGATTAGAACAGATTAGATAATAAACCAAACACGATGAAAACTTTCCAAGTAAGACACGCATTACAGAAATATAGGTCTACACTTTAGATATTCGTATGGGATGCAGACTGGACGGAAAACTGTAGGCCCCTAATAATAATAATAATAATAATAATAATAATAATAATAATAATAATAATAATAATAATAATAATAATAATAATAATAATAATAATAATGACAATAACAACAACAATAATAAAAAGAAGAATAATAACAATAATAACAATAATAACACTGCTTGTATAAGTTAGGAAGCAAGAAAACCAGGTGTTGGCATAACCTATTTTAATTATTGAAAAATAATTATATGTCTAAGTTTACATAAGAACTTATTTAGAATGAAAATCCAGAGGGCAAGAGCCTCTCTTGCCCCAACCTAATATATTGTCTTTAATCATATTTGTCCATACTTTAGCGCCGCATATTCGACGTGCGTTGTCAGCTAAGTGCATGTTGATTAGATAATTACGCGTTTTCCCGATCAACAATGAAATTACTGTATATAAATTCTGCCCTCGTTGGCCACCCCGAAAGATAAACTCGTTCACTGGGACGGAAATAAGCTTGCCGATGGCAAATGTCACTATCAGTCCTGGCAGACAGCTTTCCCACTCTCCAGAGGCACGCGTTGAATGGAAGGAATTAGGCGCTCGAGGAGGATTACACACGACAGTCCAAGACTTACGAGATATTTGTAGCTGTCGTGCAATGCGACACGTAGACGACGGTCTGTTGCTAATCGCGGCATCTCCTTATCTCTGACACGCAAAGCTTTACAGATTCCAGACGGGGCATATTAAACAGAGCCGTCATTTTAATAATCTTAGATTTGTATCTGCGAACGATAACGGGCAGAGGTTAAGTCAACTATGAGGCGACGTCTGCAGATGTCAGGCAGACAGCAGACGACATTTTAAACCTCACGCTCCTTTCTCTGTCTACGTCTCTGTCAATACAATACCTATTATCGAGAGATATGTAAAGTACAACCTAATATATTATGTATGCATATGTATATACACATATAGTACTATATGTAAGAATTTGTAGACAAACAGAGCTATGCAGAATCAGTCCTTTACCGCTCGAGCAACAATTTCCGGCATCTAAACGTCGCCATTTTGCATGTGCCTAACAACAGGATGTTTACGATTTCTTTCGTTTATATTCGCTGGTTGATGACAAATCTGTTCGAGAGTCGGCAGTATATATATGTGTATACATGCATATATGTATATGTATATATGCCACTTATGTATACAGGCGTGTATTTAAGAACTTCAAAGTCGATCGACCACGGTGGGCTGGACGTTTTTCATGAAATTGTTTATGTTAGCAGCACTGTTTTCTTTTCCTGGTGTTTAATAAATTCTCTTGAATTACTAGACAGATATCCAGCAGGGGCACCTCGAGTTAAGAGATTTCTATACTTTACGCCACAAACCGTAAATTCACAAAGGCACTTATTTGAATTAAGCTAAATGTCTGTCACTACAGAACTAAATTGTGTTTCATTGATCTTGTTCGGTCTGATCTACCTGCATTTGATCCATCTAATGATACAACACCATCATCAATTTCAGGTTGATTTAGGCTAAGCCTACGTCCCTAGACGTTGCCAACAGTTTGTTACGTGCATAGACCTCTTCCAGATCCAGAATTGTTCTTGTTGTTGTTATTACTATTATTATATTTTATTTTATCCGAGGTATTTATGATCCCTCAGGATTTCAGAAATTAGGGACTGCATTACCTGTCATTAGTGTCATTAGTTTACAAAGGGATTACTGTTTAAAGGTAGCAGGGAGGGATTAATTCCAGCCAGAAAGACTGTTTAAAGGTAGCAGGGAGGGATTAATTCCAGCCAGAAGGACTGTTTAAAGGTAGCAGGGAAGGATTAATTCCAGCCAGTAGGACTGTTTAAAGGTAGCAGGGAGGGATTAATTCCAGCCAGAAGGACTGTTTAAAGGTAGCAGGGAAGGATTAATTCCAGCCAGAAGGACTGTTTAAAGGTAGCAGGGAGGGATTAATTCCAGCCAGAAGGACTGTTTAAAGGTAGCAGGGAGGGATTAATTCCAGCCAGAAGTTCTACACCCGGTCGACAGTGAGAGGTCCAGGGCCACCGGACACCGGACCAGCCTAGGCACCCGACTATGACAAGGCCATACCCAGTGCGGACCAAGCACGGAGGTCCGTTCAACGCGGTCGACCCAAAAGGTGACATAAGCGAGTGAGTCCCTGGTCTCGATTGCTCGCTAAACTGGAGGCTACCAAATTCTCCCGCGGGCCAGCTCGACTCTGACTGCAGGCCTCGCTTGCGAGGCCTTTCTTTTACGGGTCGGAACCGATGAATTTCATCCAGCAGTCAAACAAGAGCCAGTAGCTATATCAATGATGATATCTCACTTCGGTGACCACACTGAGATATAACAAACAAACAACAATAGCAGAAGGAAGCCGACACATCAGAGACTCGATGTTCAGTCTACGCCCTGTGTATCCTTCCTCATTTTCACCTGGCATCATCATCACTAGACCTAGTCTGTTAGAGTCAGAAGGTAAAGTGGATTTCAACCAGAAGTCTCATGTCTCATTTCTGTATCTCCGAATATGCTCTGACTACCAAACACACTACTATAACACAGTCGCTTTCTTGGAGTCAGGCCTATATATATATATATATATATATATATATATATATATATATATATATATATATATATATATATATATATATATATATATATATATATATATATATATATATATATATATATATATATATATATATATATATATATATATATATATATATATATATATATATATATATATATATATATATATATATATATATATATATATATATATATATATATATATATATATATATATATATATATATATATATATATATATATATATATATATATATATATATATATATATATATATATATATATATATATATATATATATATATATATATATATATATATATATATACTCGGAGCAAATGTCAAACACACCCGTAACTCAATCCAGCATCTGGTCGGCTTTTCCAAACCCCGTCACACTCATCGCTATAATTTGTCAGCATCATGCTGTCAACTGGTGGTAATCTGGTTTCAGAGCCCCTGCATATTTACAGTATGTCTGAAGAATGTAAATGTCACCATTGATACTGAAAGCTATAGTTAGGTGGCAAGTTATAACCATCGATCACTCGTTTATCTTAACACTGCTTGTATTAGTTAGTAAGCAAGAAAACCAGATGTTGGCATAACCTATTTTAATTATTGAAAAATAATTATATGTCTAAATTTACATATTTAGAATGAAAATCCAGAGGGCAAGTGCCTCTCTTGCCCCAACATGCGGGGACCCATGTTTAGGAGCAAGCTGATTCCTTTTCATGTCGAATTCATGCAAGCATTTCTGTAAACATCATTATTGCTAATTACCATCAAGTGCTTAAGCGGATGGAGTCGAGCTGTCTTGTTTTACAAGCGTCCGATTAAATCAACCGATTCATATCTGAAGAGGCCTATTAGCCTTTCATAGGAACAAATATTTAAAGATAATTTGCAAAGTTTGTTAATACGTGTACCTTCTATAGGCCTAAGTGTAGTTATCGAGCAGAATAGGACCAATGCGTGTGAATACAGTATATGTAGATCTCAAGTGTAATATATAGTTGGACATATGAACCTCTACAGCTACGTCATACGTAGGACATGTGAAGCCCATATGACTATTTTCCCGTATGGGGTTCATGTACCCTATCATATTAGCACATATGAAACCCATATGTCACATGGCCTTCATATATCTTACGCATAGCGTTGCTGTTGGGAAATACATGATCTACACACTAACGCATATATATCTATATTCATTAATAGATAAATGTCAAATAAATGTAAAAGCACACGGATTTATATAGCGACCGTGTGGCCTCGACCCAGCTCATTTTGCAATGAATGCAGTGAATTTATTGGGTGAGATCCTTCACCACCGCTGTCCGTTTGAATGGGCTCCATTTAAGGGCCCCATGCACGGACCGTACTAGTCCTATACATACAAACTTATATTGATATACAGGCAGCATAATTACGAATAAATAGCCTATAGACCTAACTGTACGCTTGCACTTTGCATGGCCTATAGGCCCTGCGTCTAGCAATAAAACAATTCTTTCGAACTCGAAGAATAGGTTGATCATTGTCTATTTGATGACAAATATAGGCCTACTGTTCGGCGGATTCTACGGCGAAATTGTCATTGCTGTTTTTGTCTTCATCTTTAATTCTTGGTCGTCTTTAATCTACTAAGGTACCCCCAGCCACGAGCTTAGTTAAACAATCGTCGTCCCTTTTACATATACATATAGGCCTATACATATATATCTGTATATATACACAAATGTTTAATTGTGACTGGGACCAGGCCACGTTTATCAATCGCTTATTAAACGGTCTGTGTATGATACATACGAGGATATGTAAACATGAAATGCACTGTATGAATTTCATCGCAAAGGTTCGATGAAACGAAGCAGCCAGTAAGTCGTCATTAGTGGATGTCTACGCGTGGACAAACAACAACGAAATCAACAACAGGATCATTATCATCAGCAATGCAACAGCCATAGCTTTAGAAAACTACTAGGCCTATCCCACAATATATCTGGCTACATGAACGAACTGACCTGGTCCTGTCTCGCAACGGGCAATATGTCCGAAACCGGCTTTTCGTTTACGAGTCAACTCCAGCACATGGCTGTGCGCTGTGTCTTCGAATGTCTACTTTGTTCATATGTACCTTGTAAGGAATATCGACCTGAGCCCATCTGCAATGATCTTAGTCTCAATGCGTAGGTAAAAGCGCAACGATCTACTATATAGACCCTACTCAGTTGATCTATGCAATCTAAATTATACACATGAAATATATACATACTTTTGTAATGTTTATCTTATATACTTATATTTATGTATGCGTGTATGTGCGCGTGTGTTTGCAAAAGGCATTATAAGTACGAATAGAGGTTAAATATTTCATGGGTTCTCTCTGCTCTTGATCGTCTTCATGGTCATGCCCCTGGGACCGAAGGACCTTGCAACTCGATTTACTTTCCAGTCAATCATCATCGTATTCGTCGCCGTCTTCTTCTTCTTCTTCTTCTTTTTACTGGTATTGGTAAGGTACTTAGTTTCTTCTGGGCTCTCTCTGAGTCTCTCTCTCTCTCTGTCTCTGTCTGTCTCTCTCTCTGTGGGGCACGGTAGCATATTGGATAGAGCGCTTGACTTGTAACGCGGAGAGTACGGGTTCGAGCCTCCTCCGAGACGGTTACTGTGTAGGAACCTTGAGTAAGTTCTTAACTCACAATTGCTCGGCGCCATCGATTGATGCTAAGCCATTAGATATTGGCGCCTAATAAATACATAAATAATAATCTCTCTGTCTCTCTCTCTGCCTCTCTCTGTCTCTCTGCCTCTCTCTGTCTCTGTCTGTCTGTCTGTCTGTCTGTCTGTCTCTACTCTGCTTCCTCCACCGATGTAGGTCTACATCTTCAGTAGAAAACTGCAGAGCACAAGCCGCTCTCTTGCGCCTTGCATCAGCCATACGGTACATCTGTTCAGTTGATATTTTGCTGGAAGAGCAGTTCTTTGTAATTGTCTATCTGTTTTTGTTTGGATCTGACTGTCTGTCTGTCTGTCTGCACGGCTGTCTGTAGGTTTGTATCACTGACTTTATAAATGTGTTTCTTTGTCTGTCTGTCTGTCTGTCTAGCTGTCTCTGTATGCGTCTGAAAGTATCTACATTCCTTCTTGTAGTGAACAAGTAACAGATAATCATCTTTGATCTTGTAATATATGTAGCTCACGCGATGCAGTCAGTTTAATTACTATCCTATCTTTCAGAATATTTAAACTTCCTTTAAAACAAGACCAGCCAATTAGGGTCTTTTCTAAATGTAAATGTAAATGTACGCGTTTTTCTATAGCAACCGTATAGCCCTAACTCACAAAGACGCTGTACGTTCGTGTTTTTGTATGTATGCGTATGTATGTATGTACTTAGGTATGCATGCATGCGTGTGTGCGTATGTATGAATGCACGTACATTGTATGTGTCAAGACGTTAACAATAGCGCCTTTGAAGCACCTTTAATCGACACGTATTGACCTCATGCGGAAGATCGAGAATAATAATAGTATCGATCATATCATAGTTATTGATGTTGTATGCAGATACTACGCCATTTGTCATCCACTTCGCGCTCGTCACGTCCACACGATCACCCGAGCAGTCATCCTGGCATCAGTCATCTGGACCGTGGCCATCCTACTCGTCATCCCTCAGCTGTTCATCCAACGCCAAGAGCCGAGGTTCGCCTATGATCCCTTTCGCCTGGCCTATGTCTGCGTCGAATACTTCCACGATCAAAGACTGGCCATCGCTTACACGGTCGTCTTCTACGTCATCCTCTACGTCTTCCCAGTCGTCACGATGTTCGCCACCTATGGAACGATCGCCATGAAGCTCTGGCGTCGGCGACCGATCGGCGAGAGCGCCGATTCGCAGCAGGAGTCGAACCGACGACTGCGCGAGAAGCAGCGCATCGTTCGGATGCTGATCGTCATCGTCGTCATGTTCGCCGTCAGCTGGTTCCCGTTCTTCACGCTACAGGTCTACTTGCTGTTTGAAGACGTCAATGAGCGCCTGCAGCAGCACTCGTTCCGCGTTGCCATGGCCTTCTTCCATCTTCTCGGCTACAGCAACAGCTGCGTCAATCCGATCGTCTACTGTTTCATGAACAACAGCTTTCAGAAGAACTTCTTCAAGACATTCTGGTGCCGATGGATGGCCAAGGAACCGCAGGACAAGAGGCGCCGTCGCAGCAGCTGCACGGATGCTGACCGAGTCAATGGAGTGACAACGGCATCGACACGCAACAGTGCACTCGACCACACGACGACCGTCTAACAATAACCAGACCCGACACTTAGCAGTAATGTCTGCTAATAGCACACCTTATATACTGACTGACTATAGAAAGTTGATAACAAAGGAGTCTCCGTTGTCTGTGACCAGGCAGCGGTATAGCCTTTCGTAGTAAGTACGTAGACACGTATATCGGCCACCAAAACCTTGCTAATGACAACAGACTCTTCGCCAGCTGTGTGTTATTGTCTTCTGCGTACAGCAGATGTTACTCTCGTGTCTACACCAGGGCTAAAAATAACGGCGACCTAACGAAGACGAGATCTCAAAGTGCATCAAGAAAAACAAATGTAAGCCTAATGGGATTTACTGGAGAAAGCCCAGGTGCAGGGCGCCGCGGGGGCTCATTCAAGAGGAAGGGTCTGGAGGTCGTCAAAGTGACCTTTATTGATGCGCATGGACGAACGGTCGGTAGGTCGGCCGTTATCACCCAAGTCTTAATTGGCACAGCGATGGCACAATCATCCCATCTGCAGCAGCAGCAGCAGCCAGCATTTCCTATACGATCGATGTGACATCACCAGCAAAAACCATTTTAGAACTGAGATAGGAGGCTTATACTATATGTAGTGACTTCGTTCATTGGGCCTCGGCTTATCTGAACACGGAAGCAAAGCCATTGACTAATGCCTTAAGCATTATGACAGAGGCACTACAGAAGTTCTCAGATTATTATGCTGTAGTGTGCAGAGGTAGCCGCTAATGCCTATACACACGATGTCGACTAAACCCCATTTAGAGGATTAGGCCCATACGTGGATACATGTTTCAGAAACCAGCCAGCCAAATGCAGGGCCATGTGTGGGGAAAATGGCACACCTTATATACTGACTGACTATGTGGGAAAATGGAAGTAGTAAAAAATATCCATTTTCTTGAGCGAATTTTGACCAATATTGTGAATAACTCAGTGAAACCTTGGCTGGTGCAAACCCACAGACCTAACGACAGCGAGCAATAAGAAATTCTTCTAAACGTCGAAAGATGATAATACCGCTGTGCACGAATGTTACTTTACAAGGAATTAGAGAAAGTCGCATATCCCTGAAACTAACAGTGCCTCACAAAACACAGATATAAGCTTATGCTTGTTTATGAACTTAACGGCAAACCGCTTGGTGTCTTTGTAGACTGCGTGCAAATGGTTCGACCGTTGGATGTCACCATCAATGCTTAATCATTCTAACTCTGGTCGCTTGTTCCTTGCAGTTTGTTCCACTGTCTAGTTACAGTGACAATATATAGTAGCTTCAAATAGTAATGTGTTACATTTATAACGGAATGAGATGCGACTACGCAACATGATAGCCTAGTGTTCAGTGTTCAACAGACATTGTCTGCATTGCATCATTTCGCTCCAGCGATCAACCTAGCATTTTCGATTAACTAATCGTTCGTGTGACTACCAGAGACTTGAGACATGATTCCTCTGTGAAAGTAATCCGTATAGGACGTCCGCAGAAACTGACCTACTCTGGACCCTCCCTCCCCTTGTCCGCATTTGACATTACCCGTTCCAATTCCCTCGGCGGACGTCCACATTCCACCGGAGTACTAAGACCTAGATTTAGGCTACTCTATTGATCTTTCAGTGCCGTGCTACAGGGTGGGGTATTACTAATTAGGTCCAGTGCAGCACTGACTGTCAGCCGAGTCTCGTTTTAATGCAGCACAGGCTGTACTAAGATAACTATGCGCCACATTTAGATGCGGACGTCCACATTAGGCATAGCCCCTCCCCTTGTCCGCATTTGGGTGATCCCTCCCCTCTTTGCGGACGTCCTTTACGGACGACCCCAACTGACAACGCATAGTTGACAACATCTATGGCTTTGCCCAATATGTAATTATGCAATTCTTACAAACTAGCTTCGCCTTTAAGCTAGAATAGTTTATTTCATATCAGTTGCCAACCATTTCCCAGTGGATATGTCCTCCTCAGATTTCTTTCGCTCAAATGTGTTTCTCTGGCTCAACAAGATCAGCAGGACTGAGATTTCGTAATCTCGAGATTTCTATACCGCCCAGAGAAAGCTAAGTCATGACAACTGGCTTATCCACGGGCGCTCAGTCAAAACAACATCGATAGGTCAGTTTCAGGTGGACAGCCAGGGGTCAGGCAAATGGGGAAGATGGCCCATGGTTTTTCAACTGCCCTGTGGACACCAAATTGCAGTGGCTTGAGTGACCTAAGTGCCAGCTATAGATCGGATCAAGACTACTTAAAATTACATCTACTGACTGTTTCTCACATACTTAACCAGGGTTCTGCATTCAAGAAACTGCATCCAAATATCAATCAGTGTACAATGTTAAAAAGCACTTCTACATTACTACAGTGTGAATCCCTCACCAAGAAACAGCAACTCATTCCACTTCCTGCTGCAACTGTACCTGTGACTTGTCTCAATAATCTATAACTCAAAGTTATGTACAGAAATATATATATATATATATATATGTATATATATATATAATATAAACTCTCAACCCTTCCAATCCCAACTTAATGCTACAAGCTCTGGAGTCTCTCTGCAGCACAATGATCAATTGGACAAGTATGTTTACCTTTCACCACTATGTCCTTACTATGAATCTAGCTAAAGTGAGAATAAATGATTGAGAAACAGCATTTGAGAAACTTCTGAATTTGCAGCATGTTCTATAGAAGTCAGAGTTAATCTCCCCTCTTGCCACATGACTTCGTCATATCTGTGCTGCAGCCAAATATCCTCCACCTTCACAGTGTACTGCCTTTTTATTTATGAATAAATCAAATGACTCTGACTTCAAATAGATAACAATAATAAAGATTTTAATTTTAATTAGCGAAAGGGCATCACAAGGAAAAACGTATACAAGTTAAAACAGTTAAACTTGTAGCAAATCAAGCTGAAGAGTAATCTATTGTACTTTAAGTTTATTGTCAAGGTAAGGGAAGTGGCCAGAATGGTTGATTTTGAACAAAATTCACCATTTGCCATGTCTGGCCAACAAGTACTGCCTGCTGCAGAGGTTAGCTCAGAGTATCTACTAGTGCAGTAACATTACTTAGAGGCTCTTAGACTATTAGTTAGTTTCAAACTCTGAACATAATTCACCAATTTGCCATGCTTGGCCAACAAGAACTGCCTGCCGCAGAGGCAAGCTCAGTTATGTACCAGCGCAGTAACATAATACATACCCCATTTGCAACTGATGAAGCCCAATTTAACAGTCTTTGTTGGCTACATACTGAGATAACTAAGCAACACAAACTTTGCAATCTTAACTGAACTTTTTTCAATATTTGTTCATTATTTGGTTCATTATTTGGCAAATTTCAGCTGCAGCTCTTCAAACTCCGTGTTGGCCAAGATGGCTGATTAAAATCCTTCCCAGACTTTCATCGAGCGGACTAGGCTTTGTCCATGAAGTGAGGCTGGCCGTCGTGTTCCAGTCGCTTGGTCAGTACATCGCAGCCTGTCTCAGTGACCAGCAGAGTCTGCTCAAACTGAGCCGAGAGTTTGCCATCTACAGTGACAGAGGTCCAGTTGTCCGGCCATGTGTTATCTCTCCAAGTTCCTAAACAAACAGGAAAACAAGATTCAGCCAAGTCCAAGTCAATACTGTAAGGTGTCTGTAAATTGTCTGCTTTCTCAAGAAAATAGCAACTAAGTTATTGGTACAGATGGCTGACTCAAAAAGTATGTTGTTATTAAAGTCAGAGAAATTAAGTGTCCATTTTGTCACAGTAGTATATATTTCTAAAAAAAATTCTTTAGAATTCTACCTACTGCTAAAATTTAAAGTACTAGAAAGCAGAGTTTGTTGACTCAAACAAAATGAAGCACATACATCAATATCAGCCTAATGCTTAAAATGAAAAGTTCAGCTGATAAAAAGGCATTCTGTAAAATTAAGGACAAGCATTAGAAACCTGTATAACTCACCTTCAGATATCATGGGTTCAATGGTAAATGAATGGCCTGGCTTCATAACACCAACTGCTCGATTCTCTGAAACATAAGCACACATTTTCAACAAATGTCAAACGTGCATTCTACATGACAGCCTTTAGCAGAGACCTCACTTTACTAACCAACCCACATCAAGAGAATGAAACAGAAGCAGCTGCAACAAAACTATCAAGTAAGCAAAACACTGAGCTCCTAATAACCCAACTGTCAGTAAGGCATAGGAAGCTTCAAGCTGTGATGTGGTAAAGCAAAAATCAGTCAGTCTTTCATCACTAAGTCTGATTCAAAACCTTGCACATCACCTGTATATATAAATATCCCGTCATGATTTCCCAAATGTAAGCAAAGGTTGTTCAGTTCTGACTGTGTCTGCACTTCACCCAAGAGATCTCAGTCACCCTTTGGGACACCAGATTATGACTTAACAGAGTGGAATGTGTGATTAGAGGATACAAGAAATGGACCATTGTCTAATCAACTGTCACAGATAATCATTCAATGATAACAAAACGATAGTGATATTGACGAACGCATAGCCAATGCCACTACTCTATATTTAAAGCCTATTCAAAATGAAGTATAGTGTCCAGAGCTGGATCTTATACTCACTCGCGTAATGTGGAACACTTGGGGCCGTATGAAAGAGTCTGCCAAATAAAATGCACAGAGAAAGTAATTATAAAACATATAAACACAGCTTAGATTCCTGTTTAGTAACAAGTTCTCAACATTTCTGCTAAAATAATGTTATGGAGTGCATGACAAAACTAAACAAAAGATAACCTGCAGATGAAGGAATGCCTTTGCTTATACACTGTCTGTGATGAATCCTCAAATCACAATAAACTAATCAACAAAGATAAAAGTACAAATAACAAGTCAATGATAAGTCTGTCTAACAGAAAAAATCAAATCCCCCAGTTTTCATAAATTTGGGGACTTGAGACTTTCCAGAATTCTTGTAACTGTACTAATACCATCATTACCATAAAACTTGCAAACAGAAATTGGAAATATCCTCAGTGAACAGCACTTGGCAAGTTTTAAGTAAACCATCATGAAGTAATGGTTATTTGGGTGTTGAAGAAAGCAACTGAGTCGATAGAACTGTTGGAATCTGACCTGTGAATTCCATGTCCACAGTAGCTACGCACAACTGAAAACCCATGTGCCTGTGCATGTTTCTGTATAATATCACCAATTTCTCGGTACCTCACACCAGGACGAACTGGAAGGCAAAAGCAACAATTACAGACAAGTCAGCAAGTGAAGGGCAGCAAAGTTACCTAGAATGCTCCCTATAAATCAGTGCATAAGTTCTGCCAACTGCAAAATCAGTGTACAAATGAAGACAACAGGATATTATTTGACAGTAATTCACTGTTGATAAGCAATCTACATACACTCAACGCAAACAGTTTCTAAAAGATTATACTTTAATGGCAACAGTTTCCATTTGTGACACATATGTAAATTCTGTTTTGAAAACTGAGCCTGAACAGTGCAATAAGAGGAAAACTGAATTCATGAGCAATTTTGTAAATATATGGATGAATTATATAAACCTGCTATCACACGATAAAATATTCAGAAGCAATAAATGAATCACTATGACAGTTATCACCACTATTACTTTTAGTAAGATACCAGTAATGCTTCAATAATATTACTCATTATTATTATCATAAATCATGACATCTCCAGATTCCAACTTATACAGCCATAGAATTAACAGCAAGAAAGAAATTAATCACCCCAGGTCAAAATAATTTCAATCATCTGAATTGTAAGCAGGGCAATGAAGGTCCTCAAACTGTCATTATTTATGTCATTATCTAGAGATCACTGCACTTGTCAGTTTAAAAGCTTCTGTACAAACCAGCCTGAATTGCTTTATCAAGGCATTCGTGAGTCACTCGTACCAGCAGCTTTGCCTTTTCATCGACATTACCAACGAAGAAAGTCTCATTCAAGTCTCCGTGAAAGCCTCTATAGTAAGTCGTCACATCCACTGCAAGAAAAGGAAGATTAGAATTACCAGAAGATCATTAATTAATTATTATTATTATTAAACAGACATTAATAATGCACGCAATTAACAACAGCCTCAAAGGTGCATGCAACGACCCTAAAAAAGTCCTACCAAGTAAGATCGAGTAAAATCATGGTTTATAGATCGATAGGAATGCACAGAAATCTAGGCAGACCTATTAAATATGTAAGTTTTAAGTTTCTTTTTAAAACTTGTTATTGGAAGAGTGTTCATAAGCGATCATAACATTACTATAATGACACTACTTCTAAGAGGTTATTCCATATCTAGCCCTTTGTTGGGTGTAACAAACATATACACCTAATCAGTCATTGTTCATGTTCCCATGCAAGTGACAAATCCTAAGCTCTTCAACATCGTACATTCCAGAACAGAACGTGTTGTTTACTTCCACCTCATGTCAGTCTAAATTCTACTGCTTGTTGACAGATACAGCTTTACACAAGCAAGCTGCCAAAATCATTTCATGACCCAGTTATATAATGATAATGGGAATGTCAGAACTCAAATTGGCCTAAATTTCTCTACTTTAGCTAAGAATTCATAAATGTGTAAAAACATGATTGCATAGACCTGCAACACACGTTAGGGAATGCTTACCATTGACTATGTCACCATCTTGCAACGGCCTTTTGTCCGGAATGCCATGACAGATGACCTCATTAATCGACCTAAAACAAGCCACAAAACAGTTCTGCTTAGCCTTGACAATCTACTTAACATCTGATTTCACTGTATTCACTCAGCTGTATAACTATTAAATTCTTAGAATGCTCTTATGAAACGCAGATGCTACTGGCACCTGCATATCAGTAGCAAGTACATGTAGTCCGTTTTAGGTAATAAACTTCTAGCACATTGGCAGTGCACTGAATAACTCAGATGAAGTTTTCAACGTCACCAAACTCAGTGCAGAAGTCATTTTAACTTTTAAGGCAAGACTAGGTCAGCGAAACTGTTAGAAGCCTCTCCTATCGCCTAATCACACAGCACAATAGCTCAACTGGATAAATGCAGTCTTCTCTGCCGGATAATAAATGCCTACAAATGCAAGACTAGACCACAGGAAGTAAACTGCCCAAGCAGTAGGCCTTAAAACCCAAATACAAGGCTGAAGACTGCAAAAATTACCCCCTTGAAAACATTTCTTACACCAGCCCTTAAATCATTTTCTCCATTTTGTGAATCTAAATGCAGTTATCAGGTCCACAGCAATACTTAGGTCTCTCATTAAATGTCTTCATACAAAGTGCTGGATTAAGTACATTAGAAACTGCATAAATATCAAGAAAACAAGCAGGAGTAGTATACAAACGTGCAGCATGACTTAGGGAAGTTGTAGTAGTTCAGAGGAGAGGGATAGCATCCTCGTTCAACACAAGCCTACAGAAAACATAGCATACACTTAATACAGTCATAAACAACAGAGATTTAGATAACGTAATTGATTTATACTATGGTAACTTGTAAATATACTCTCGTCCTATGCTTACGGTTATTTGACATAGTATATGCTCTGGTAATATATGCTCTGGCCCTGAACTCTAGGTCATTAAAACTAACACTGACATTTAACATTAACAACAACTGCAAATCTGTCCTTATCAGTAGTAGATTTCTTGCTGCTGAACTATGTCAGATAAAGATTTAATCAACTTTATTTTATAAGACATTTCAACCACAACATGGTGCAGTCGACAGCTGCTTGATAAAATTTGTGGTTCAAGGTTGTTCAATGAACTTAACTGCCATTAGCGAACATTTGACAACTTTGGAAACTGGTAACAATGACGCAATGAGCTGAAGCGGTAAAAAGGTTAAACACATTAACGCAACCCAAAAGGTGGAGACACAAGATTCAATGTCCGCCTTGCTATACGTCATGCAGCAACAAGCAGAGGAGCAGAAACAACTGGAAGATGAGCTCCATGAGGAATGACAACCCCCACACTGTATCAGGACAAGGAATAAGGAATGTAGTGGACGAATGAGTCGCAAGCAGTGCAGCAATCAGTTCACTTTTCCATTGTCACTCAGACCTTTCTGGCAGCCCAACCAACCAGCCCACATGTTCTCCACCCTCCTGCAATTCCTCACTTAGTGGATAAACACAGGGCATGTTAACAAATGCATCACTTACTTACTTACTTACTTCCTGCAAATGTCATTCTACTAACTGGGGCCCTGACCATGGCCAAATTTATGATCTGGCATAAGTCATGGGAAGACTGCTTTCATAAATCGCATCAATCAGCATGACCAGGTGACACAGTTGGGAGCCCTGCACACACACATGCTTTAAATTCCAAGCCATCTTTGATAAGTCCATCACTATCAAGGTCACCACCTGGTGAATCAACTGTTGAAGAAGTCCCACCTCCAGATACAACTTCTTTCGTGAAATGCAAAATGTCATCAACCCCTCTGACTTGATGCAGCACTCATGAATAAACTGATGCCCTGCACTTAGCTTTAATGCTGTGCATAATAAATTTTCAAAATTACAATTACAAACCTTGTCTTAATTCAGTGTGGGGGTTGATGCAGAAATGAGGTATGCTGTGGTGGAATTGGAACTACTGACAGTCATATCGGCGACTGACAAGCACTGGCTGCATTTGCTTGGGCTTCCACAATTCAGACTAATTGCTGAAATCTGTCCACTCATCTTGATCATAAATTCAAAGGGACTAAAAGAAATTGAGAATCCTCACATTCTGCTTCTTTGGGAGGTACTTCTGCTGTTCAGTTCTGAAACAGAGTGGAGAAACTCAAAAGCGCAAATGATTACCGATGTGCTCTCTAGAGCACTGATATCAGATCCAGACTGCATTGACAAAACCCTGAATCTGCACTTATGGATGATATGGAAATCAAGGTCAGTTATATGACAGAGCAGTTCAGGTAGGATGATTATTGTATGTGGACAACACCAAAGATCCAACGATCAAGCAGTTGGCCAATGCAGTCAGGAACAATGAACATCACCAAGTGATAGTCAGAATAATACAACTATGTCTACCCTCCTTCCACCAGAACATCCATCATATTACAACTTCACCATGAACTTTCTGTGCACGGCAACCTGATTCTTTACGAGACAAGAATTGTGGTTCCAAAGTCTCAGACAGCTGAAGTTCTCTGCAGAAGTCATCTCTGGTACCAAGACATCGACAAGACAAAATGTAGAGTATGGCAGACAGTTTACTGGCATGGTACAATATCAGACATTATCAATACCATTGTTGCTGCATTAGGTTCAAGAGGGTCATGTATACTTCACTGCCAGCAGAAAGCCTAGTATCAGACAGACCACCCAGCAGACCATTTCAGGAGACTGAAGCAAATATAACTGAATTTGCATGACATTTGTAAACCAGTTTTCTGGGTGGACAGAGGTCTCCAAATTCAACAAATGTCAAAGTGCAGAAGTGGTCAACACTGTCCTAAGTAGACATTTTGTTCAGTTCAGAAAAAAGTTCAGATCAGATGATGGACTCCAATTTGCTTCAGAAGCAATGAAGAAATTCATGCAAAAATGGGGAATAAACCATGTCTTCAGCACACCACATTTTCTCTCTTCAGATTGATTTGCCAAGTCTGCCTTTAGATCAATGAAAGCTCTGGTCACTGCATCGACAGTCAGTGGATAGAGTGAAAGTGACACCTTCATACAAGGTTTTCTTGAGCTCAATAACACAAGTTACAAGCGAATGGCTTATAACTGGCAGAGTTGGTGTTTGGATCGCAGTTACAATCTTGCATCCCTATGCATCCGTTGGTCTTTGCAAAGAAGTGGAAAGACCAAGCGGGCAGCAAGGATAATGTCGCATTGCCACCAGATGATTTGACCTCACATCAACTCAAGCCACTGCACGTGGGGTTATATGTTGGGTGCAAGACCCATCGAAAAAGCACTGTTCTTCAGGAAACTTGTGCAAGTCTGACAGATAGTGAAACAGCAGGGTAAAGATGGCAAGTTGATGGATCCTCTGGTGCCATCAACGGCACATTCACATCTACCTGGCTAAGATGGACAACTTTCTACAGAATCACCATCCATGAAGGACTTACGTGAGGATAAAACATCTCTGGGAAAACAGACCACTTCAAAGAGACTGTAGAAACATTAGAATTTATTTGGGACCCAGAATTAAGGGATAGCCCTCAAACTAAAAAGTCAAAACCCAAAAAGGGAGCTGATGTATACTCTGGTAATATATATACTCCGGTCCAATGCTTAGAGATATTTGACATAATGTATGCTCCAGTAACATATACTGTAGCTGGCTCTGTACTTCCTGACATTGACATTAACTGAAAATCTGTCTTTCTTCCTAGTAGAGTTCTTGCTGCTAAGCTAAGTCAAATAAAGATTTAATAAACTTTATTCTAAGATGTTTCAACTACAGCATGCCTCTGTCAACACCAGTCATCACACGTAATTGAAGCCTCTTTTACGGAAAGCATAGGCTCAACAACAGCAGGTTGCATGATTTCACATGATCAGTTTCACATGATCAGTTTCACATGATCCACCTGGATTTGAAGCCCCGATGCAGTGGCGAAAGGCAAATGCATTAGCATCTGCCGTTGTGCCACCCTCAAGCATACAACCTATGATATGCAAAATGGTTGACTAAATTTTAAATCGGTGCCATCTAACATTCTGCGACTAGAAATGCTTAATGAGCTTCAAAGAGTACAACATTCAGAATCAACAAACTCAAAATCAAGCAGCACCTAATCCTCTTTATTATAAATTCAGGAAAACCAATACAAAACCGGATCTAAAATCCACACATGTTCACTATTATACAGCCAAGCACTGCTCTATATCCAAGTAAATGTACCTCTGCAAACTACCAAAGAAACACTATAAAAATTTATTTTTGCATTCACCTCATGGACAACTCTGTCGATTTCATCGGTAGTTACTCCAACTGCGATTACTTTTGCTGCCTCATCGAGCACTTCTCTTCCAAACTAAAGATTAAAGTGCAATAAATAATTTCAAAAATTTTGATCAGCTGAAAATTCAAACCACAAGAACCCATTAAGGTTTTCATGACCAGAAACCCCAAGTGGCTGGCCAGCAATAGGCCACTGTTATGATAGCTAAGATTATGACATTGTCTCCTTAACCTACTGGATTCTGACACAACTCCACCAGATTATGACAGTGAAGCAACCACCAACCAATGCCTTATGTATTATAATAACAGCCCAACCAAAGTCACTTCAACATTATTATTACTCATAAATAGACATTTATAACATGTGCAATTAACAACAGCCTCAAAGACCCTAAAAAAGTCCTACCGAGTAATATCGAGTAATATCATGGTTTATAGATCAATAGGAATGCACAGAAATCCAGGCAGACCTATTAAACAGGTAAGTTTTAAGCTTCTTTTTAAAACTTGTTATTGGAAGAGTGTTATCTTTGATGCTAATCAGTAAGGCATTCCACACAGTGGGGCAAGAGTAACAAAATCCACAACAGCCAAATATAGTGTAAATCCTTGGAACTATGAGATTTCGGTTGGTCGCAGAAAGTAAGCAGGATCGACCAGGAACTGTCGCAACCGGAATGCAGAACCTGGATAGATAGGACGGAGCCAATCAATGCTGGCATTTGTAGGCAATCATAGCTAGTTTGTAGTCAATTCTTTGTGGAAACGACAGCCAATGTAATTGCTGCCTCATCAGATCTGACACACTGGCTGAACTTGGCAGATGGAGCATGAGTCGCGCGACAGTATGCAAGACAGATTGAAGTTTGCTGTATAAGTATCGGGGTAAACCTGCTAGAATGTCGTTACAGTAATCAAGTCAACGCATAACCAAAGCTCGCACCGAGGCACGCACAGTCTTCCGAAGTTCGTCTGAAGCGACGAGCAGCACGCAGTTGACAAATATGGTAGTGACTGATATGCCAAGTTCGTGTCAGTGATGGTTGTCAACTAGAACTCCAAGGTCATGTATGTATGATGATGGGCCTGTATAGACATCAGACAGCAGCACTGGATTACTGGGCAATCCTTAAGATAGTGTCGAGAGGCAAGCCAGATTATTTCTATTTTTGATGGATTTAAACAGGGTCTGTTGCTTGCCATACTTTCTGCACACAGATTGATAGTTGAGGTACTAACGCAGGACTGGATGAAGGGTCAGAATGTTGATAAATCTGCAAATCGTTTTTGGCCCATTGCAAATCGTTTTTGGCCCATATGCATAGGTCAAAAACCCCAGATTCATGAAGACAGTGACAACATCAGTGTTATACAGGAAAAATAATACATGTCTCAGTACTCTGCCTGGGGGTACTCCACAGGTAAGGTGCCCAACTTCCGAGGTCAGTCCACCGTACTGTACTCACTGCATCAGTTAAAGTAAGAAACGAACCATTGTTGCACAGTGCCTGTCAGACCAAATCTGTGCTGTATCCTCTTAAGCAGATTCTGATGATCAACGGTATCAAAGGCTGAACTTAAGTCAAGCATAGCGAGGAGTGTTACCTTCTTTCAGCTAAACAGATGTCTGATAAAACTTTCAAGGTGGCAGTCTCAGTTGAATGGAAATGTCGATATGCAGATTGTTCAGCAGCAAGTTGTTATGTAGAAGGTAAGCTTTAAGCTGCTAATTACGCAGTGTTCAAGTAGTTTTGATAGGAATGACAAGTTCAAAATCGGTCTGTAGTTTGTAGGGTTATGGAGATGCAGATTAGTCTTTTCAAAACAGTTGTAACTACTGCATACTTCTGACTTGAAGGAAAGATACCTTGCTGAAGTGATGCACTGCAGAGAAACGTGATAAAGGGTGCAATCTCATCAACAATCCACTTTACAATCCATGTTTGTGTAGGATCCAGCTCACAGTTCCTATTTGGTGCATTCAAAATGAGCTGACGAATGGATGCAACATCAAATACATTGAACTGATCAAGAGATGAAGAATAGCGATCATCCTCAAAGGTTGGCTCAGGTGCTGATGACGTTGAAGACCGAACCTGTTTGACCTTGTAGCAAAATGCCCTAGAAAAATCAGAAGCAGTAAACTCAATAGATGACGCCGTTGATACCTTTTCCCTTTGGCTAGGACAGCAGACAGTGTCTCCCATAGCTTCTTTGTGTTTCCAGAGCTATCCTTCACCCTCACCTCCCAGTACTTATTTTGCTTCTGCTCGTAAAGTCTAAGCATAGTTTGTGACTGCTCAAACCAGTCATTTTCAGTTTAGCGGTAATGGCGTTCAAGAGCTCGAGACCTTCTCCTAGAAGTGGAACATTCATTGTCAAACCATGATGTAAGTGGCTGATATTGCTTGTGCACTGTACGACGTGGTGCATGTTTTCCTAGGAACATAGAAAGTGTAGTATTACAGATGTGCTGCAGCTGATCAACTGATAACTCAGCCCGAGTATGCATCTGACACAACTGGCTTGATTGATAGGAGGTCTGCGTGAAATCGATCAGCATCAAATCCTTTCCACGCACATGTGCTGATGTCAATAAACTGGAGTGGTGGTTGCAGAACCGGAACAGAATAGAAATAGAATAGACTGTTATAAGAGACAGATACCTTGCAGGCCAGTCTAAGTGTTTCCTGGTCTTCTTCACTCAGCACCTCGATGTTAGTTGAGCCTCTCATGGAACGCTCACTTGCAGGAAAACCTATCAATTTTAAAACCAACACAAGTTATTTTTGACGAAACAGTACTCTTGATCTGGCAAGCAAAGCAAAAACCAATCACAGTGATATGAATAATGTAACCACAACAGCAGCAAATGTGATTTCAGTGTAAGGATGTAATCTTTCTTCATCTATGGCCAATTCTCACTAGGGTAACTACACTTATAGTTTGATATTCTTCCAGCTTATCCTGGGCCTTCTGCCTGGAGATGTGCAGCCTGCTGTCATTTAGTTCCACATCTTTCTCTACTTTTCTAGTCTGTATGCAGTTTCCCGGAAATCCCGCGGAACTCGTGATCATATCGCCAACATGCGGTGGATAATGGAGAGACAAAAGGAGTATGGACAAAAATTATACATATGCTTCATTGACTATAGTAAGGCATTCGATTGCATTGATCATGAGTTGATGTGGAACACCTTAATAGAAATGGGAATACCAAGGCACTTGATACAACTTCTCAAGGGATTGTACGAAGAACAGATTGCGGTAATAAGAACTGAATTTGGAGATACTGAAAGAATCAAAATAAAGAAAGGAGTGAGGCAGGGATGCATTCTGTCCCCATTCCTATTTAACCTATATGCAGAAAGGATAATGAGGATGGCGGAAATGGATGGAGCAAAAGAGGGAGTAAAGATAGCGGGAAGAACACTGAATAATCTGAGATACGCAGATGACACAACACTATTAGCAGTAAAAAAACAGATCTGGTAGAACTGATAAGAAGGCTGAAGAGAGAGAGCGAGAAAGCAGGACTATACTTCAATATAAAGAAAACGAAGATCATGACAACAGCTGAGGAGGGCAGTTTTATGGTGGATGGAGAGGAATTAGAGACGGTAACAAGCTTTACATTCTTGGGATCAGTAGTAGAAAGAGAAGGAAAGCGCGACATGGAAATAAACCGAAGGGTGGCGATTGGAAAAGCCGCAATGAATGGACTAGAAAAAATATGGAAAGACAAACATGTGAGCACAGACACGAAAAAAGATTGGTGAGGGCCTTGATTATACCAACAGTAACATACGGCAGTGAGACGTGGACAATGACCAAGAAAATAGAGAAAAAAATCAATGCTTGTGAAATGTGGATATGGAGGAAGATGCTGAGAACATCATGGACGGAGAAAAGGACTAATGAATGGGTATGCAGGGCGATTGGAATTGAGCAAGATGAGACGTTACAACAAACAGTGCTAAAATCAAAGCTGAGGTTCTTTGGACATGTTATGAGATCAGATGGATTGGAAAAAGAAATGATGCTGGCTTGTGGAGAGGGAAAGAGAAAACAAGGGAGACCAAGGAAAAAATGGATGGACAAGATACACGAAGCAACTGGAATGAACTTGGCACAACTAAGGGACGCGACATTGGAAAGAAAGAAATGGAGAAGATTGATCATGACGGTCGCTAGAGCTCAAAGAGCTGACAGCACAAGGTGACAAGGTGATGCAGTTTCCCATGTGAACTTTCCCAAAAGATATATTTTTGAACTTGCATCTGAGGAATAGCTTAAAATCTACACTAGTTAATGCACAGGGTTCTAGCAGCAAAGAAATAAATTAAAGAAATTTCACTGCATACATACCATCTGGATGATCTGCATAGTCAGGCCTAGAAATGTGTTCTGGTACCAATCGTTTTTCTGCCTGAAACCAATACAAATAGAATATGATACGTATTGAAGATACAATGCATGAGAAATCATTTGGAGACAACCATGCTAAAGCTCAAAATCTAAAGGATTAAAACGTGAACATAAAGAAAACTAAGAAATATGATGGTGCCTCAACAAATCCAAAATAGCCAATGTCAGATTCACTTATGAGAATTTTATACTCACTGATTAAGCAAGACATTTTCTTTCAATTAAAATTGAGATATTCACCTAATTATGAGCAGAGATAAACATTAAAGATGTATGTAGCATATTCAGCAAACAACCAAGCACAATCAAATGAAAACAAGTTTACATAATAACATTAAAACAGTGTTTCAATTATAAACTGATCAGGCTCAATTTCAATTAGTGAAAAAATTTAATATTCAGATTTGCTAGATTGTTTGCACCTATGAGGTTGATTACAAATTATAACCAAATTCACGATCAGTGACATATACAAACCACAGGATAAGGTCGAAGTTTTCCAGTGAAACCATAACCAGGCCATGGGTTATACCCAGATTTTTCAACTTCCTTGTGAGAAGACTGCTCCTCTGAAACATTTTCAAAATGAAACATTTACAATCTATACATTTTTACAACACAACTGTAATTTGATAATGCACCCCTTACAAAGTTCAGAAGTGCACATTTGAAGCCAGGGAGCAGGAAACATTAAGAACCACACATAGACTGGAAAAGGTAAATTTGCAGTTTAGAGCGAAAGATAGTCTCGGCAAAAAACTTGTGAACGAGAAGGTAGAGAATTTAGAGGTGGCAGAGAATTTCTTAATTTGAAATTTAAATTCAAAACCCTTTAGCAAGATAGAAGTCAATATTTCATAATACTCATTAATTGGAAGAACTTGTGACTCTTCAATTCTGCAACTTTGTACCGAAAAGAGAAGCATGGGAGGGTTCAAAATTTACAATCAGCCTTCACCAAGATTAATCATCATTCAACTTCTAAGGAAATTAGTTTAATACCAGTAAAGCAATTTAAAATATGAAAGTTAATTTTCATGTATCACACTTACTTGCATGCTTGTGCAGTTGTTTGTGTTCATTCCAACTACTTTTAAAACAATCCTGTTCAACACAAATATTAACATCTGAGCATAAACAGAGATTCACTAGCAGGAAGCGGTCAAGTACGTTTGAGCACATAGGCCATGGTACTCCCTCTGCATGATTCAATCAATGATTATTCTAAATGCATTATGGTGCCTAACCTACTTTATATTGCATCAGCCTCTCAGACCAGTGATCTCTTCAGCATTGTCCAGACAGACCTATTTAATGCCACCAAACAGAAGCTGAAAAATATTTTCTTTTGTTTTTAATTAGAATACGTACACAGTTCTGTAACCAACCTAAAGAAACACTACATACAGGTGATGAAAAATATTTGATTAGGTGAATATACAGAATACATATAAACATCAACAACTCCTAACTTTGGACAAAATTTGAGAGGCTGAACAAAAATAATAAATAGAAAATTCTATAGTGCCAGTATATAATCTACAATGCAACAAATACTGACAAACCAAAATGAAACCCCAAAATCAGGTCAATTTCCAGGTCACTCCACTGAGACAAAAAGACAGTCTATGACAGATAAGCCAGATAGAGGCAGGGTTGAAGTCAAGATCAAAATGACAGCAGAAACTGAGCTGAACCAACAGTAGTGGGGACAGAGTTCCACAGAGTTGCCAAAGATTCAGACTAGCAAATGAAAAAGCTATTTACCCAGAACAGTTCTAACTCCCAGAAGCGGCAAACTTTGACTTTGGCCTGCCTGTGGCCAATCATGTATAAACAATATGGCTACATCAGACTGGCAGAAATTGAATGCTGCAAGCCCAAGCAATTTTCAATATATAAGTAATCATAGTGTAATGAACCCCATAAAACAAGTTTGCAAAAAACTGTTATTATATGAAAAAAATTATTCTTTATCGAGTTTCTGATAAACATATAAAAACGTTAGAGGAACTGTTTTCACGATGAAATGCGCTTTGCAAGACGAACTGCTACAGATGTGTTTGGAAACAAATCGCGTGTGAACATAATGTATTATATAGCACAACATGTTATTCTGCTTGCAACATCATAGCTCTTTTCGGCATCCATGATCTTTCCTTCTGCTGTGATGCAATCACTCTCCTCGCATAAACAGCCGGTATGCTCTGCAACCTCTTTTAGCTACCCAAATCTACTTTTAGTAACCGGTCTAAGCTACCTGGCCAATGGGTATAAAAGGAAGAACACAACAACAGAAGGGTGTTTTCAGAACTGGTCAGTCACACAGTCACCAAGAAAATACAGAGAGAAAGAATAGTCATTCGTGTGTTTAGAAACTGTACAGTTGCGACTGAACTGTTTATTCATTTTTTGATATACACTGAAAATCAAAGACTGGGTGTCTTTTCTCGAGTTAACTCTAAGATACAAATCAGGTGAGTTGACGGTTCAGACCCCAATCTAATGACTCTTCAAAATATTGTTGACATCATAATTTGTGCCAAACTGTCTTTCATCCATGTGTTCTCCACATTTTGTGTGTGTACTTCATTGTCATCAGGATCTGTGAAGTTCCACTCATGCAGAACAACTGAACGCATAAATGCTGTTTCCCAAGTTCTCCAAATTGAATAAGTTATCCATCCATTGGATATGAATAAGATATAAGTTCCTAGAAGGATGGGCGCAGCTCTGTATTCTCTCCCAGTCTGGGGCAGCCATACTGTTTATGCATTATTGGCTGCAGGCGGGCCACAGTCAAATTTTACCATCTGAAGCGCTGGATTGAGGCACCTGAAGACTTAATTGTGTACTGATGAATCTGACAAGCACTGACCCTTAAATATCGTGGTTGGCTACAACGGACCGTTTCAATGCAAAGACATTCTATGAAGATTTAGGATTGCAACAAAGCTGAAATGTAACGATAAAAATGTAAATGTATACGCTTTTCTATAGACCGTATGGCCCCAAACCTGCTCATTTTTCTTCACCACCCTTGCCCGTTTGAAATGGCACAACCAACAAGTTCTAGGAAGCAAAAGATCAGAATGGTGTGAGCGTCTCTGGTCGTTTTATAGCATCACTAAATATAACTGTTCTGTGTGACTAGTTCCTGGCCATTTATGCCTGCTTTGCAACTGCGGCGTGGTCTGCAGCGTTTAAATAGGCCCGACATCACTGCGGGGCACATAAATCGGAGTGAATCAACACTTGAAACAGAAACTATATATTCAATAGAAACCTGGGAGCAGAAGAAAGATCCTTCTATGCCTAGTTTAATACACGTTGGGCACTGTAGCCGAGCTTCTTTGCCACACCCGACCGTTTCACACTGTCTTAAGGAATCCGCACCATTAATTTCAGCCGCCATCTTCCTTCTCGCTGTAACCACCGTAACTGCTCTTTATTCACTCTGGGCGCATTTCACAACTGCTCGGAACAAGGTTCGGGCTTAACTCGGAGTATACTCCGAAATAACCAAGCAGGTACAGCAGATTACTGTCGTGAAGCGCCCAGAATTTGTTTGCAGAGTATTATAAACGGCAGAAAGTAGTTGTGCCTTTGGTGTCTTATGAATGATCCTCAGCCCCTCTACCTTGACACGCGTCTGCAAATAAGCTGCATCCTAGTTCTTCTGAGGTTGCAATAAAATCGCCGTGTATTTGATATTGGCTGCAAATCTTTCGTTATAAGGACAGACATAGTTAAGGAAAACCACAATTCAATGAAGTTCTCTGATATTCGCAAAGGTTAAACTATTGTGGGTCAATGAACTTTTCAGTTGCTGGCACTACTCACTTCCCAGCTTTATTCGATATTGGGATCAACAGGTTAACCAACTACACAATTTGTATCATATTATGTAGCGTGTAGAGTTCATGTTCATACACAACAACTGACGACGAGGATTAGTATGGCTTTCTCGATTGGTATCTAGCCTGTGTATCGGAGCGGCAACTCAACAGTCATCGCAATTGAACACTAGCCAGAATGTTAAATTTCCCGTACTTATTAAACTAAAAGTTCAGGTTTTATACACAACACACTTTAATCTTACCCAAATCTCATTGACTGGCACTATAACTACTTTACTAGAGTTTAACTATAACTACTTTTAAACTACATCTGAAGTAGTTTTTTAGAAAACGTAAGTAACTACTTTTGCCCATGACATAAGATGGACACTGAGTTGCTGGCCAAACATATGTGACAGGTACAGAACATGAAAAATGCTGAAGGTCAAAGATTGATGATTTCTTCAATGATTTTTACAAAGTTGATACCTACTGCCTGAAATTTAGAAAAATTAGGCATTAGATTTTTCCAGATATTCATCTGCCATAACCAAGTAGTCCTTTTTCTGTTACTGAAACTTGTTACCATCTTGTTTTTCAGTTTTGGCTCAAACTGTAGTCGAATAAAACACATCAGGCACGTTCTTAAGTCAATCAGAATATCTTATTTGGCCTTTGGTTTATGTGCAGGGGCCAAATCACTTACCCATCCTACAAACTTGCCAACACTTCATCCTTTGCAATCTATGTGCAGGCCTTGTTTTCGCCACATCAAGGCATTTCGTCACGTCAGACATTGACTAATGACATGGCTAAAACAGTGGCATGTGCACTTGTTGGTTCTCAATTAGACTATGCAAATGCTGTGTTATATGGTACATCCTCTCATAATTTAAAAAAGCTCCAGAGGGTTCAAAACTCTCTTTCTAGGGTTATTACATGTTCTTTTTCTTCAAATGCATTAGATCGCCTTCGTGAACTTCACTGGCTTCCTGTTGAGTGGCGTATTAAGTTTAAATTTGCATGCTTGACCTTTAAGGCTCAGAATACTGGCCTTCCATCATGTCTTAATACTTTGCTGACTCCATATTGCCCTCCCAGATTATTGCGTTCTTCTAAGGTTTGTTGCAAGAACCTAGGTAGGTAGGATCATGTGCCTTTAGCTGCTGTGCTCCTTGCATTTGGAATCGTCTACCACAAAAGGCCCAACTTGCAAACTCACTACCATCTTTTAAAGACTAACTAGTTCACCGTGGCTTTTGCACGATTCCATCTTGGCCCCTAGCGAACATACATCCACGCCTATGATTCAGGTGTACTGACATTGCGCACGTTACAAATGCTTTAAACAAATAAAATAATACTAATATTATGCCCTAAAACTATTACTACTAATATTACTATTAGACTACTTCTAGTACCACTACTACTATTACTACTGGTACCACCACCACCACCACTATTCCTAAAATCCTTCTGCTTCTCCGGAGCATGTGTTCAAGGCCTATCAGATCAGATGAAATTCAGGAAATGATGATGATGACAATGACGATGATGATCTCTTTAGCCAAATTTGCTGGGGGGCTGCAAGTGGAGCTGAAATCTAGAAACATCTTTCTGTCCTGGTGGGGATTTGAACCCCCAACCTCTGGGTTGACAGCCCAGGATGTCAACCACTAGATTATCGCTCACCACAAATATTATTGTAATATTTAACCAAGAGGTTTTCTTGATCAGTATGGATCAAGTAAAAACGTGTCCGTGATTATTTTGCCATCTACAAATAAAACTTTAAAACATCATCTATAGATAGGTATTTGATTTGATTTATACAGCCTTATATTCATCACTAAAATGGTGTAAAGCTTGTTAACTGAATATTACAAACAACAATAAAATCTAAGGTCACAAAAATTATGTCAAAGCACAACAGCATTAAGGATCTCGTTTAAGTTTTACAAAACAGATGTCAGGTAACTGTTCTACATAATTATCTTTTGCATCTAGTAAACATGACTGAAAAACTGGTGTGACACAGTTAAAATTAATTTAGGCTGCTGCTTAAATTTAAATGGTAAGATTGTCATGAATGGTGCAATACACAGAAATTCAAAAATAATCAGACACAGGGTATGTCTTTAAAATAATTCGTTCCTGCAGTACCTTAGAAATAAATCTTAGTTTCAGGATGACTGCAATAACAGCAACACAGAATATCTCTATTAGTTGATCACATCCACACAACCTACAGCGTTCTAGCAAACAAAACTGCAAGAGTGGCATCATGCATGGAGTTTAACCAGTTGCCTAAACCAATAACTCTGCATACAACATTCAGTCTCCCAAGGCTGGATTTCCTCTGATTCTGATGTGGCACTGAAACTGATCCAACAACTTGGCTTTTGCAGATTTGACTTGATACAGCGCCCATGAATCAGCTGGTCTCCCTGATGCAGCCTTTGTGTGGTGCTGAAAAATTTCAGAGTTTTACACTAATTTGTATTACATTCCTTCTGGATATATGTAAACTGGCCCCGAGTCCCCGAGCCCACTGGCAAGTATATGGGTACTTGGTATGCATTTGGACCAGACAAGGAATGCATCTTTAGTATGAACTCTTGAAAATTTGACCGGCTGCTTCTCATGTGAATGGCCAAAGCGCCACAAAACAATCATCAATTGTAATAGTAAATTCATATAAACAGCTAAACTAATCATGGGCACTCACTATGCTGGCCTATATAAATATAAATATACATATATACAGCATAAATATATATATGCAGCATAAAATAAATTAAGTGTAGGATTATACAATTATAAAAACTTTTCTCAAAAGAATGTTTTCTCTTGAAGGTTTCAGCAGTTCAGTGGTAGATGATAACAATTAATTTACAACAAAGTATGGTAATAACAGCTTCACCAGTGACCAAACTCATAATGTGATGTATAGCAGTTTGCAGAGCAGCAAAGTAACAAAGCACACCAAGAGACAAAACCTGTTGTATTATACTGCCAATCTTTGCCATGCAGTTAACTGATGGCTTTAACTGCACGCCCAGAGACCACCACGAGGAGGTGTTGGCAAAGGTCTCCGTAGTTCAGCCATCGCAAGCCTTGAAGCCCCTAATTCAAATTTCATCACCATAATCATCATGAGCAGCCCCAAATTTCCAATTTAATAAAATTCTAAATTTAGAGAAATTTTGAATGTTTTAAATTTTCCATTAGTGAGAAAGGCATTGAAAGAGATCGTTGCTAGACTATAAAAGACTGATGAACAACAGACAAGGGTATAGACAGGGAAAATGGCATTGCTGGACTCCTGGACGATCCCAAGGGCAGAAAGTCACAAAGAATCCAAACAGAAAGTAACAGACATATAAAAAGACAAAGAAAATGGAACCAATATGGATAGAAAGATGAGACTGAGGGAGAACTGGTTCAGGGAAATGAAGGGCACATGCAGACATATGGGCATGAAGGCCAATGCATACAAACACATAAATAAGACAAAATATCATAAGTGCAGAAAGAAATAAGAAAATAAGTATTACTAAAGCTTGCATAGCAAAAGCAAGGACAGGAACAAGGATACAGACTACAGACTAGAAGACTAAACCCCTTGAAAATACATATAAATATAAAATAAATGAAACGGCCTCAGAAGCTGTAGATGACTGACCTACCCAAATGCATTCTAAAACAATGAAGAGAAGAAGTGATGCATTTGGTCATCACCTTTCTCACACAAGTATTTCGCAACTGTCCTTTCATATTCAACACTCAAATGAGTCCGTAACTAAATATTCAACGCTCAAGTGAGTCTGTAGCTAAGCTACACCTAAAACAAGAAGTCCCTGCAAAATACATAAAAATCAACTCACTGTTTAAAAACAGTCCATAATATCCACAACCGCCATCACTGACAACGGACGAAACAAGGCAACCCTGACCCACTCACTCTGCTCACCCTATGAGAACCTGGACCAATATCACATCAACCACATAATGCAAGAGTTTACACAAGTCAACAGCTAAACAAGCATGAAGTCACTAAGTTCAAATCCTAGTGGTAACACCAACCACTTTTACTGGTGGCTTTGGGGAAGATAAGAACCTGCATGAGATGCATAGAAAGAGGCAAAAGGATACAGCTGTATCTAAGAAGACAAACAGAAGGTACAGAGTAAACCAGAAACATGGATTGGACACAGTGTCATCCAGCTAAATCAGCATCAGTTGATTCCTATATGCTGCAGATGTTTAGAAAGACAAGGCACTACAGAAGTTCAGAAAACAAAGTGCAAGAAAAATAAACATAACAATAGTCATTAGAGCTATAGAAATCATTGACAATATAGAAGTCATTGGCAATACAGAAGTCACTGGCAATACAGAGGTCACTGGCAATACAGAAGTCACTGGTGCTCCAAAATAAAGTATGATTTTCCAAATTATAGAAGCCACCCTATCAGAAGTATACCAGTATCCAATCTGCCATAGACTGATACCTCTATTATGACCATGGCACTATGGATGTTACAAGATTACCATTACAGCCACTGGGTCTTCATCTAAACAAAGAGTTATGTTGCTAGATCTTCAGCAACAAAGCTAACATTCTAATCTAATTGGAAAAAGCAGCTGCTAACTGAAACTGCTACACGACAGGAACAGATAGTGAAAGCACCTTCAGGCAGGAGCTGAGAAGGCCATATTCAACACATACAAAAGAAAAAAGCCCTCTCCTCAGATCTCACAATTCCCATCACCTGTGCATCTGCATAAAATGATCACACCTCACATCTTCAACTCCGTTGTTGCTATGGTCCCATCCAATCTCTATCTGTTCATCCAATTTCACATGGCTCCTCCTCTTTCTTTTAGTCTTCTCTTTATGTACTTTCCCTTTCATACAGTGTCATCTCTATCTTTTTCCACTTTCATATAATCTCTTCTTATCTGTTCTTTTCCTTACACGCATTTTATCCTCTACCTTCTTCCAATTTCACACAATCTTCTTTTTTCTGTTCATCCCTTTCACATAGTCACATCCATGTCTTCGTTCATTCACTTCACTCAGTCTCCTTCTTTCTCTATCATTTCACTTTGCATACTTTCTTGCTTTTATTTCTAGATAACCCAAACTCATTTTACTATTCCTCAACAGCTCTACATTTCTGCTTTTTCTGCTTCTCCATAAACACTCCTCAAAGCCTTCCAATCATAACATTGCAACTTCTGACACAAATGCACTGCTAGTAGATGGGTCTTTGCTTCCATCTGTGAGAAGCACCGTCAGTTGATCACTCTGATTGCTGTTGATGGTGATCTTCTCGATCCTTGCAGAATTCACCAGTTGCAGATGGAATCCACAAATGGGAGTTGCACCATCGACACACCGGCAACATAAGCAACACACAGAAACTGAGTAGCCCTACTGCCACCTTGAATTCTCTCAAGTTACACAAAAACCTATTTCCCAGTTGTTCTCTGTGGTCCAAAGTGCTCTCATCCACTCTGTCCTAGGTTCAAATCCTACTATACCATAAACATTATCAGATTTAGTGTAAAACCCACAAGGAAAGAATCAATGGATGGAACAACACAGACCCAGCAACTATCAAATGCATTTGTGTCAGAAGTTCAGATGTTATGATTTGAAGACCCTGATGTGTGCTTATGGAGAGAACAAAACTGGAGAGACCTTCCTTGAGAAGAAGAATGAGGCAGAGCGAAACAACTGAGAAAGAAAGAGATTGTGTAGAAGTCAGTGCACAAAAAATGGAGGTTACTGCCTGAAACGAGAAAGCATGCCGAGAAGGCTGATGCAGGCATTGTCAAACCTGTGTGCTGAGGCCTTGCACCTTAGTTGAGCTAGTCAGTCTGCATATAGACAGAGAAGGAGACAGCAGAAATTTATCAAAGACAATTTATAAGTCATATATGAGTAGAGTTCTTGCAATAAAGTTGCTCAGAAAACTGACTGTACAGAGTGCTTCAACTAAAGAAGTTGCTGCCTATCTTAAGGAATAAAGTTATAAAGCTTGGCAGTCAAAAGATAGTAAAGAAAGGTCAAGCTACCAAGGCCAAATTTAAGGGAATGGTCACTTTAATATCAGAGGATATACAGATTGACACAGTGATGACCTAGAAGATGTGTATGGTCACTTGGATGTTTTCAAACGGCTATTTTATATCTACTAGAGAATTTAAAAGAGCAGATTAAAAAAGATTGTGATTGGATTGCATGATACGGAGAGAACAGAAACAAGGTGATTGTGTAAAAGTGGAATAAGATAGGGGGTGGATGGTGTGTAAAGGAAAAAGCAGATAAGATTAGATTGTGTGAAAGTGGAAGGAGGAAGACAGAAGATGGAGTGAAAGTAGAACAGCTTAAAAGAGATTATGTTATAATTGTGATAAGCAGCGCGTCATTTATTCGCTTCCTCTAAATGTGCACAGCAAATTTTAAAAAATTGGCGGCAAATGTGAGCATAACAAATATTTTGGTCACCATTTATGCTGACACTATAGAAGTCAGTAGGTGCATTTAGACCATCAGGTCTTTGTGGGCTTCAGGTCCATTATCTACAGAATGCCATTAGTTGATAACCAAAATATTATAGAACAGACAGACAGAATCCAACTAAATGCAAAAGGTCTGAAGGAGTCAATTTCACATCAGCACAAGTCCTAACTTTTTGCAGATGGCATTGCAGCTTTGGGCAAGCTGTAAAAACATAAGGTGCCAATGTGGCGATGTGGTCAGCAGCACCACTGACTGAAGCTTCTGTTCTTAGATACCAGCAACCTCCAGCTACAGATGTAAATAAAATGTATTACACAGTGACATATTACTTAACTGGCTAGGAAGGAAGGAAGGAGGGAAACAGAAAGATGGATCTCGCCTTCACCAAAAAGACGCGCCACCACTTCAGAAGGAATGACGGCTAGGAAGGAAGAAAGGTGGGTAGCAGAAAGATGGTAGCAGGACCTCATCTTCACCAAAACGACGTGACACCACTTTAGAAGGAATGATGTTGAAGTCCTTCTGTTGTGGGACACAGTTCATCTTTCCGTGACCAAACCAGCAGCAAACGAATGATGTTTCGGGTGTTAGCTCTTGCATATAATGGCTGATGATCCATGTGCCAGGTTCTCTCAGCACAATGTTTTTGAACGTTCTCACAGACAAGATCTGATCCAGCAGCAGTTCTGATGTCAGTGACAGCACCACTCAAGCAGAGTCTGGCTGTTTATGGGTACGAAGTGAAGTTACTCGCCTCAGACTCCCAGCTCCCAGTGCCCGCAGTTCCTGGTTGAAACGCTCAAATGACTGGCGTACATGCAAGCCAGCTGCTCGAGCCTTCTGACGAGCCGCTTCCAGCCTGGCATGTCCACGGATCCCATTCTGCTCAGATGCACTTGCATGATCGACTGTTGCTGGAAGTGAAACAGATCCAGTCGCAGATTCCATCAATGTGACAACAGAAATGGATGGCGTGGGATGTTCAACAGATGCAACAGTAGAAAGCAATGCTGCGGCATATTCCATTGGAGTAATCGCTTCTGGAAAAACTAAGCCTAGGAGCACCGTTTCACAAGCATCGTGTAGCTGCGGAAGCACTTGGAACTGGGTCTCGACCCCTTCATCTCGACGGTCAGAGACTGGTGGAGGCACACCAAAATACGGACATCTCTCCTTCATCGGTTCGATCAAACGCCGGTCAAACTCTTCCATAGCCTGGCGGACACGGGCGCTCGATGCTCTGAACTTCTGACGAGCTGCATCAATCCTGGCATCCCAGTCAATGACGTTTGGCTCAACAGAAGCAGATGCAGTGTTGTAATGCACTTCGTCGATCGTCTTCAGAGGCTCAGGAGGCAAGAACACTTCAGCGTCCAGCTGTTCACGGCCAAAGTGCAGATCCGGGTTGTCACGCTTCACAGCCTCAGCGAATTCATCCTGAAGACTGCAGACTTTCTGATGCACTACTTCCAGGCTCTCACGTCTGACGATCAAACGATGCTGAGATTCCCACAAAGCCAAGGAGACATCAGACGGAGAAGGTCCGTACCAAGGATACTCCTCACCAGTCCAGCATTTCCGACATCTGCGAAGACACACCAGCACACAACATTAATTTACAGATAACATTAACAATATATTTTTTAAATCTTCTGCTGCATCTACAAGGAACATGTTTCAAATTTATAGAGCAATAGATCAGAAACATCATGTGGTAAAAGGTAGGCTGAGAGCCAGAAACACAAAACCAACAAATAACAAGAATGCAGACATTTGTACATTTCACTGAGGAACAGTGAGCAGTCAAACATATTTCAATTTTGCTTCAACTTTAATTCATAAACCCTGAGGGATCATATCTACACTAGACACTCATTCAAACCGATCAATTCACTGAAAAATGAGCAGGGTTAAAGCCATAGTTACTATATAAACATCATGTACATTTACGTTTACATTACAACATGCTTCATTATAACACACATTCTAATATAACATGTACAAGGATGTGGATCCCAGAATTAGTTCTGTGGCACAAGTTCTAATATAACATGGTCAAGGATGTGGATACCAAAATTAGTTCTATTAAGGAAATAAACTTCCTATTATATGACCTCATTATAAAGTGGTTCTTTATACGGCTCCAAAAAAACAAGTTTATAACCAGTTTCTGGTGGATTATGTTGTAGGCTGTCACATCACATCATAGATTGTCAGCAACCTACAACTTTAGCCCCTTGGTCTTTCTTTGCCTATTCTCCCTAAGTACTGGTTTTGTGTTGTCAGGTAAGGAACACCTGCAAGGTGTTCCTAGTTAAGAGATGTTATACAAATTTGCAATTACCGTTACAAATACCATATTAATTATAACTGCTACAATTAATAGTACTTTTACATTTTCATATCTGTAATAATGAAATAAGATTTTGTTGATTGCACCCAGTGCATGTCCATCCTTGTTTTAACTTTTAATTCTTAAAAGAAAGCTAACATTAAAACATGTTGGCCATCTATCTAGCAAAGACGGGTCATTCCATTTTTATTAAAAAGTGTCCTGGAGTTGGCAGTTCTAGTACATTATTTCGTGCAACTACGTATTGATAGATGATAATTAGGCCTACACCAAATCGAATCTGATAGGACTGGTTTATTTACAAAGTCAATCAGCATTGGGGTTAACTTTTCTCAATTTGAGAATGTCAAGCAAGGCCCTTTCCACTCTATAGACCTACATCTAATCACTTTTTGAGGTAACTAGGTTTGCAAAAATAAGCAGGGTCGAGGCCATACGGTCGCTATATAAAACTGTGTATATTTACATTTAGTCAAAATTTATCACAATCTTCAAACACGTCAAGCCTATAATTTTCCAAACAATGCCTTAAACGATTATTTTTCATTTGGGGTTCTCACTGCAAGTATTCCCATCATCACTAAAATCGACGCATTTCTTCTGGTTTACAATTTTCCCATTCTCTTAAAAAAACGCTACTCTATAGCACTAAAACTTCAGACACCTATTAAGCTCGTTTAGTAAAACTAATTTGATTGGCGTCTCAGAGCGTCTGGTGCGCATCAACGGTTCAGATGACTGTTATTAGTAATGAAAATAACAAGACTCCTATTTATGGCAACTTATAAATTAATATAATATATCATGCCAAAATGGCTTGCTAAAATTGTTATTTAATGCTATGTTGTAGGAAATAATTGCGAATTTGTAAAGCATAGGCTACATATTTGACCGCATGTTCCATGCTTGTAATGACGTATTATAAAAGGTGACTGAGGAACAGAGCGCCATCCTGCGAATACGTGTGAGTTTTTAACAGGTCAGATAATGTTCGAAATCACTTTTCACTTCTTTTAAAAGTAAGATTGCTAAATTAAAGACTAACATTAGCACATTACCACTTACATTTCTTCGTGTGTGCCCTCAACCAGTCCAGGGCCCAACCTCGCGATGTCCACTCGGCGTTCAAACTCCTCCGTCAAGCCATCCAGGGTCGACGCGAGTTCGGCACGAACTTCGCCTTCTTCCACGATTTTCTCCGCCAGATGCCGTCTCCGAGCCAAAGAACCTCGAAGGTCGTCCTATACGAATGAGACCACACAATTTAACCGCTGAAACTACCCGATCTGTCGCTAGACCCACACAAAATGCATGGAATAGACCACGCCTTCCCTTGGGATAGAGTTAGCATTATCACCTTAGAAGAAGAGTTCCCTCAAAACGGGATTTTTCCTTGATGATTTGTAATCACGTGACAACAACATGGCGTGACATGATCAAATAACGGCCGGTAAATTTATCAAATATTAATTAAATTACTATGTGTTAAGGAAATATAATCTAACTGAAAAGGAATATTACAATAGATACATTTGGTTTAGAATTATCTTGAACAAAGGAATAACGGTTTGAAAATGCCGAGAAAGGAAAGCGCGAAACTGGACCGCGACGAGCTAATCGAGTCGCTGACGGACGATAAAGTAGTGGAGTCTCTTACTGTGAGACTGACGGATAAGTTAACAACTGTCTTTGAACGGATTATGCAATCTCACCTAGATATAGTAAAGCAGTCTCTAAAGGAAAGTCTCGAAATAGCAGTCCGCGAACTGATTGACGCCCGACTCAAGCCATATGAAGAGAAAATCATCCAATTGACGTGTGAAAACAATCAACTAACGTCCCGTTTGGACAAAATGGAGAATTATACGAGGGCTGACAATTTAGTAATTCACGGACTCCCAGAAACATCTGCTGCAGAAATAGTCTCGGGTCAAGGGCCTGATAGAGACGATTCCTCAAAGGAAACATCGCTGGCCACCTGTGACCGAGTCATCGACCTATGCAGTAATAGACTGGGAATAAAGATCACCAGACAGGACATCTCAATAGCTCATCGACTCCGTAAAGGGAAAAACGAGAACTTCCGCCCAATCATCGTGCGTTTCACCTCACGTCGAATCCGTGATGAGGTGTACAGAGCCCGCAAAGCGCTTCGATCGTCTGGCAAATCTCATGACTCGCGGCCAGCTATCTTCATCAACGAACAACTGACCATGAATAATGCAGACATCTTCTTTCGTGCACGCAAATTGCTTCGTGATGGCCGAATTGTAGGAACATGGACAATGAACGGAGAAGTCTACATTAAGAAAACGGCATCCATGAATGAGAAACCCATCAGAATGACCTCGATGAAAGATCTGCCTACCGAATGAAGACTAGACAATATTGGAAACATGCAAGTACTTTTGACCTCGTGATAACCACTACTACAAGTGAACTGTATACTGTATATTCCCTTATTACTTTGAAAAGTTACTACCACCGGCCTAATGTCTCGCAGTTACCTATCCATCCCTCTCTTAAATATAACTAAATGGACACTTTAGATTGTTTTGTTTCATCATGCACCATTGTTCATAAATGTGCACTGTGTAACTTTGTTAAATATGATCTCAACTCATTTCCCTCTGGCAAGACTGAATCCACATGGTATTGCAAAGAGTGTACTGCATCTATTTTTCCATATAATCATCTAGAGCAAGATGATGTTTTCATGAATGCTGTCTCTCAATCGAATTCTAGATTAAGCACTTTTACATTCTCACATACATATGATGATTTAGTTCTCCATCCTATTGATGAATACCCAGATAAAGTTCCTGTATTAACTAACCTTGATGTAGACCCTGACGTTAATTACTACAACACCGTAAAACCATGCAATAGCAGATACATGTGTCCAGAAGAAGTCATTACTACTTTTCAGCAAACAGACCAGTCACTCTCTATTATGCATCTTAATTGTAGAAGTCTGCTCAATAAGTTATCTGACATAGGCATCCTGCTACTTCAGACCCAGGCAACTATTCTGGCGGTAACAGAAACGTGGCTGGATAGCGATACAGCAACCACAGTTGTTGTACCTGGATATACATTTCTATGCAAATGTAGGAGTAATGGAAAAGGAGGTGGTGTTGGTTTTTTTATTAAATCTGATACTGCTTTTCATCTAATAGAACCTGAATGGTTATCAGCAAATAACAATTCATATGAAAGCATGTTCATTAAATTAAAACAGAAAATGGGGAAAGACATAACAATTGGAGTTATCTACCGGCCACCTGGAGATAGCCTTGATGTATTTAATCAAGAATTTGACTTTTTATTATCCCACTTATCTCATGCAAATAATGACATTTTCTTGGCTGGGGACTTCAATCTTAACTTACTTAAGGTTAACATTCACCCACCCACCCATACTTTCTTTAACATACTGACCTCTTATCATTTCCTACCAACAATATCTAGGCCAACTAGAATTACTCCAAACTCTGCCACCTTAATTGATAATATATTTACCAACACACCTTTAGACTGTTTTGACTCTGCAATTATTGTAAGTGATATATCAGATCATTTGCCCATCCTTTTAAAAGGCAACTTAGCAAGGCCAATAGCTGACAAAACCTCCACCTCAAATAAAAGAGCAATTAGTGAGAATGCCAAATGTAAATTTCGGAACTTGTTAAATGAGGTTGACTGGACAGATGTCAACAATGCATGCCAACAAGGAGACCCATCCCAAGCCTATGCCATGTTCATTGATAAATATAAATCTATATACGAAGAAGCCTTCCCGTTAATAAATGACCACCCTCGTAAGCAACATAAGTTCAAACAACATTGGATGACTAAAGCATTATTAAAGTCGTGTAACAAGAAATCCCGTCTGTATGCTAAATATTTAAAAAATCCTACAACAGCTAATAAGAACAAATTTGTGATTTATAGAAACAAATTTAAACAAATAAGAAGAGCTGCTGAGAGAAGTTATTACATCGACAAAATTCTAAGTTGTGAAAATGACTTAAAAAGAACTTGGGGTATAATCAAAACACTTTTACACCAAAGAGAAGATCCTCTGAAAACAGAAAGTTTCCTTATTGATAATGTTGAAGTCAGTGACAAAAGTCTTATTGCATCTAAATTCAATGACTACTTTACTAATATTGGCCCACAGCTAGCTGCCAACGTAACTGAAAGTAACAACTTGTATAGTGATTTTTTAAAACAGCCTGCTATCTCATCCATTGCAATTGAACCCGCATCACCTACTGAGATAATAACCATTGCGAAAGGATTCCGTCCAACCCATAGTAGTGGCTTAGACGAAATAGATCCTCAGATTGCCAGATCAGCCATTGAATCTATTTCGATCCCTCTTGCTAACATTATAAATTGCTCTATTACAACTGGTCTAGTCCCTAATAGTTTAAAGTCTGCTAAAGTAGTTCCTATCTTCAAATCAGGGGAAAAAAATAACTTTTGCAACTATAGGCCCATATCAATTTTACCCTATTTTTCTAAATTCTTTGAAAAAATAATTTATGAAAGGCTCGTATCATACTTTACATCAAAAAAGATTTTATATAAAAACCAATATGGTTTTCGTTCGGGACATTCAACATACATGGCCTTACTTAAATTGCAAGATAAGATCTCAGAGGCAATGGACAATAAGCAGTTCTCTATAGGCGTTTTTTTTGACTTGTCTAAAGCATTTGACACTGTGAATCATGATATTCTGTTAAACAAACTTGAACATTATGGCATACGAGGAATGTGTTTAAAATGGTTATCTGATTACTTACATAATAGAAGGCAATGTGTTTCATATAATGGGTACACTTCCTGTGAATCTTATCTTACCTGTGGTGTGCCTCAAGGCTCTGTCTTAGGCCCACTACTGTTTTTAATTTATGTCAATGATATATCGAACTCTTCCTCATTACTCCATTTTATTCTGTTTGCCGACGACACCAATGTATTCATGTCTGACAAATCTTTTGAATTGCTGGTTAATAAAATTAATGAAGAGCTAAAAATGGTATCAGCATGGTTCAAAGCAAATAAATTATCACTAAATATTAAGAAAACGAATTTCATATTATTTAGCTCACAGAGAAAAATTATACCTAAATGTAATCTCAGTATAAAAATAGATAATATAAATATAAATCAGGTGTCATCCACAAAATTTCTAGGAGTTCACATTGACGAACATTTGACTTGGAAAGAACACATAAATACCATATCTAAAAAAATATCAAAAAATATTGGTATTATCTCTCGTATCCACCACAAATTACCCCAAAATATATTATTGAACCTATATTACTCCTTAATATATCCATATATCTCGTATTGCAACATTGTTTGGGCTTCCACATATCATACTCGCCTGTCTAATCTTAGAACCCTACAGAAACGCATCATCAGAATTATATTTAATCTACCCTTCAGAACCAGCACTCAATTGTCCTTTCATAGTCAAGGAATATTACCTTTTGATTGTATTAATAAATTGCAAATAGGTTTATTTATGTTTAAACTAAAAAATAATCTATTACCTGTGGACTTCTACCAATACTTTTGTATGAATTCAGATGTGCATGGTCACTATACACGATCATCTCATATGTATCATAAACATTCTGTTCACACTACTAATAGGCAGTTTAGTATTATAATATGTGGACCGTCATTCTGGAATTCTCTGCCAACTGTTATTACTAGCTTGCCAACATTATACCAGTTTAAAACAAATCTAAAATCTCATATACTCAATGCACGTAGTTAAGTATTTTTTTGGTGCTTAGTTAAGTGTTTTTTGTTTTGTTTAGGTTTATGCAATGACATTGATTATAATAATTACTTATATTTTAGATTATTAATTGTTTTACTCAGTATTTTACTGTCACCTTTTTTGTAATCCATGATGTAAATAGGTGACCTTAGTAGCGGAACTGTTTGTTCCTTTTAGGTCACCCCATTGGCACCACTGTATGTGACAGACTTTAATTGTGCTTGTTAATTATTTTTTGGTTGTCAATAAAAATATCTCTCTCTCTCTCTCTCTCTAATGAGCTACTGCATGCGAGAACGATGGAAGTTGGTAATTTCGATGTAATAAGTAGTTGTTGGTAGTTATTTCAGCTGACCTGAATCTCCTCTGAAGGGCGGGGTTCCGGTCGCGACCGGGGCCACAGACAGCTCAGCAGAGCACGAAACATCTTCGATGAAACAGAATCCAAAAGCTTTTCGAAATCACAAAATATTCAAATATGTCTAACCAAAGCGCAGACGATAGCATGAATGAGGATTTCGAACGTTTAAGACAATAAGCCGGAGTTTATCTGATGACGTAAGTTTGTCATTAATTAATCGTCATCAATGGAAATTGGTTAAAAATTGCAGCGCTCATATAGGCAAGACCTATTCGTAATAATAATGATAACTGATATAATAATAATATTAATAACGCTACGACGACTACTACTACTACTACGACTACTACTACCACTACTACCACAACTACTACCACTACCACCACTACCACTACTACTACCAAACCACTACCCTATGCAGGCCTAGACCTACAGCACAGTTTTAACACCTTTTGCAGCAAGGCCTATATCTTTCGAATAAAACAAAGTCTTATGATATTATTATAAACCTTGCAATAATATTTATAAAACTTAGCCAAGCGCTGTAAAGTGTAACAGGCAGAAAGCTACAGAATCGAATTTATAGGAATTATTTCTATGCAAATAAAAAATTCTACAGCGTTAACTAGCTGAGTCGTCATTGTAGTAGAATTGAAAACAAGAGAAGTGTGCATATCTTAGGAGACGTATACTTATAAGCCTACTAATAGAATGTTTCTGTAGAGCCTGTGCTGTGCAGTATATACTGTAAAGTGTATAGACAACGTGTCGCTCGCGTTATGTAATGTTTTCTACAGTCCAAACATGCTTGTCCAGAGGTGCATGAATTCGGCCTTGTCGAGGCTTCAGTCTTGGTTTCGGTCGAACATCTGAACGAGGCGCCTGGCCATGCATGGTCTCGTCAAAGCCCATCTTCTCCTGGATTGTCGACGAGACCTCTTCTGGGCTCAGCACTACGTTCCCGTTTTTGTCGAGCTGATCGAAGCAGTTCGTTATGTCTTCAAAGCTGCCAACGACAGCAATGAAATGTTAGTCATCTATCGGATGTCTGCTCTAGCCTAACAATACATCACATATGCGCCGGTGAACAAAGTCGTCTTCGGACACAGACTTTGTGTCACATTAAGAGATTTCGGCGATTTACATTGCCTTCCTTATATTAGCCTGAACTGCATTACATCTGCACAGGCATCATTAGAAAGATAGTTATGCGATTATAATCTCAGGTATTCGTTCCTCTTTCTATAAAAATACTGCCAATAGGATCGAGCTATCATTTTGTGTCGATCCTTCGCCTGATGCGCTAAACCGCAACGACATTCAAAGTAAAGGACGATCCCCGTTTATGGATCGACAACGAAGTTTCAGCGTCACTTGCATGACTCACAGGAATTCGTATTTGAATTAGCTGAGGAAAGGGTAAATTATCCGTAAACAACGATGTCATTATAAGTTTATTGGCCTCAGATTTTAAACAAATCTCACCCGTTTAAAAACAAATTATGTGCGTGCATGCACACATACATGAATGTATGTATGCATGCATGCATGCATTGATGCATAATATCGTGTATGTAGGTAGGCATCCATGTATGTTAGTAAGCCTATCTATTTATCAGAACACAGAACATTTTAAAGAAATATTTATTATCGCAAATATCGTGATGTAAAATCATCTGAATGTAGAATGCTGCAAATTCTGTAGCAAAATTGTCTACGAGTAACAAAAACTCTTTCACAACTGTTCGTCCTGGTATTTTCGCTGCACCAATAGGCCGTCACTGCACAATAAACTGTTATTTACAAGGGCGAATTAGGCTTAGGGCCTACTCTCTAAGTCATTAAAGTAGGCCTACTATGTGGCCTATTATCAGTCCGTTACTAGCCTACTGCAATCAGTCATAAAAAGGAAACGTGCTATTAATTATTTTGTTTGCTATTTTTATTTACCACCAATTCATTAAATAACCCACGCAGCCCATTCTGTCATTTAAATGCACTGCATATATCTGGGCGCCGAAAGAAAGTCGATAAGTATGGCAGAGTGCTCCTGCAACTGAGCGGTGCTCTCTCTTTTATCGTACTCGTCTGTGCTCTGAATGCTGCTGGCTCCTCCGAATGCACTTATGCATGGGATCCACAGATGATGAGGTGATGTATGAGATCTGTACAAAATAGACCTCTGTCACGATGGTCCGTACCGCGATCTCTTTTTTATAAAAGTGGCAATGGTCGTCCTTCCTGCCTACTTTCTGTCGATGGTTCGCCTAAATGTGACTCCGCAGCAGAACGCATACAGCAACAGTCGGAGACTCGTGAATTATTAGAATAGCCTACACGTCAGTCGGCAGATACGAACCCTATCTAGCTGGGCCGCAGCATACTGGTAAGTTATTGTGATAACAGTTCTCATGAATTTATAATACAAAAAACAGAATGCAATGAGTATTGTTTTCTGTATGCGTGGCCAATAAACTATTAGCTCAAAATGCATAATTACTGTCATGTTCAAGTTTTAGGCCTACTCTGATTTAACTTTGCAATCGTAATCGTAATCTCGAGATTTCTACTGCGCCCAGCGAAAGCCAAATCGAGGAAAACAGCTTAATCCCTCTACTAGGGTACTGTATGATGCCTGTATTGGTCAATTTGTTCTTTTTTACCCAATGTTGACTTTTATATGACCCCACAGGGATAAAATACTTGCCTACTGAGAACTAATGCGGGAACAAGAACAAGATTATTAAACTTTTCTTAATTATAGTACTACGAAACATTTCATAATAGCCTAGTATTTCATAAATATAGTAGCAGCAGCAGTAGTAGTATATTATTTTTAATATTAATAATATATTATAAATAATACTATTAATATTATTTTATTATTATTATTATTAACTGTTTAATCTGTTGTCATTTAAGGTCTAAGTGGGACTGTACTCCTGTAGGTTTTTGTGCTGTTTCCTCTGTCTTCTCTGTGTGTGACCGTGTCTAATGAATAAACTTATATATATATATAATATATATTATATATATATATATAATATATATATAATGCACCACACATTTTGCTATGTATGTATATATATGAGGGTGCAAAGAGCTCTTATTATAAGATTTAAAACAAGATAAAATGAAATGACAAACTATAAACAAATGGGGATTATTGGGAATACCACTACGAGCAGTAGAAAGTCAAAAGGGTCAAAGAAACATGTATCTCATGGACTGTGACATCTACATACAGTCTGATACAGAAGGAGGGAGTGCTTCTGAGACACCTCTCTTGAAGAAGTGCTGTACAAATTTTTGATTACAATAACAACACAGAAGTACCTATATTCCTGTATGATGAAGGACAGAGAACTACTTTTGCTTGTAGTTGAACAAAACAGAAAAAAGGGTAAATCTAGTGTAAACTGATTAAAAGATAACCAAGCACCTAAACCATATTGAGATTCTCTTTATGCAGTGAAATAGCAGTTAGCTACCAGTTTATTCCACCCTGCAAAAAAATAGCATGCAGCACAGTTCATAATATACCAAGCTGTACAAGCATGGCTTGCTACAGTAAGATTGAGTGCATGAATATTAACAATACCATCTAACACCTGTTTAGATGACCTCTTGGTAATACCATGATTAAATCTGACTGAAGTTTAACCCACAAGTTAAACAGGCAAGAAATTCTGTAGCAAAACTCAAAAGATAACAGCAGAGAATAAAGACAGCTGGGTTGAGTCATGCGTATTTCTGGAGAGATCAAAAATAAAAGCTTGAGTAAACATATTTAATCAAAGATCTGTTTTGTCAAAAGAGAAAGAACAAACTGTCTTTATTTATTAAACAGCAAGTAGAAAAACTACAAAAATTCTCCACTGTATGGCTGCTTTCAACCGGAAATGAAGATAATTCAGTCGAAAATGCTTATTAGCTAAACCTTTTTATAGACAAGATCCGTGCATTCAGCAACAGACTGGTTCAGCATAGAAACCTGCATCAGCTGGTTCCCTACATCCAGCCTGATGGCCGGCTAGCATCATCAAGAGCTATAGTTTGCCGATAGTCTGTTATTTCTTTAGAGGTCTGAATACGTGAATAATTTGACCCAAGAGTCATGGTATATGCCACCTAAAATATACAACCAAATATTTATTTCTGTGATTGTCTAATTTCATTTAAAAAATTCTGTTGGGCACTTGACAGCAATCAGCTGTCGCCAATACTCTAAACTTGAAGACAGACATATTCCACAACTGCCCTGACCATAGTCAAACATTAAATAGGAAAATCCTAATCATAGAACACAATAGAAATTACTTCAAAATAAAATTATCAGTCAGTGAGATGTCAAGGCAGCTGTTGAAAATTGCCAAGAGTTTAATCCTTTCTGGTTTATTTTCACCTTCATGAGCATTAGGAGTTAAAATTAGGCTTCATGAGCATTAGGAGTTAAAATTAGGCTTCACGAACATTAGGAGTTAAAATTAGGCTTCATGAACATTAGGAGTTAAAATTAGGCTTCATCAGCATTAGGAGTTAAAATTAGGCTCCTGCTTCCTACACACATTACTTGAATGTGCAAAACCTAGTGTCATATGAAACTGGTAATCCATTGTTGTGCATCAGCTTCCAGAAGTAGCAGTTGTCCTTTCTGCACTGAATCGGCTGGATTCCTGCGGTCAGCCAAAAATATCCCCCAATAATTGCCATTTGTATACCAAAGCAAACAAAACTATGGTAAAAGAGGTTAGCATCATCTGCATTTACCTTTACTTCCTCTTAAAGCAAATAAAAAATGCTCACGAAGATGCGTGTTGTATACTTACTAAGCCAAGAACAATAAGGAAAGAACCTGAGAATGCCACACAGAACAGCGGACCAGCTTTATATATCTAAAAATTGCAAATTTTGAATGTAATTGAAATTCAACAAACATGAAACCAAATTTTGGATTTAAAAAAGTGACTCTCTCATTTACTTGTATAGTTTGACAACATCTTGGACATCAACTGGTTATGGCTTAGAAGCAACCAGTGACTGATTTTCAAATTAAAATTATGATAAAGTTTGTCAGATTATCAGTTGATAAGATTAGATAACATTTAAAATTGTGGCTTTACAATATTACAGTGTTCTCAAACAACAACTTGAACAATCAAAGAAGTAACAAAATTCTTTTTATCACAGGAGATGCAGATAGCAGGTAAATAAAGCAAATCTACAATAACTGCTAAAAACTGCAACAATATAATGAATCCTGATTAAAAGACAATTTTAAAACAATTCTTATTTGTGCAAATCACAATAACCTAAACTAATCAACTTACAAAATTCAGTCATCATATGAATTATGAAGATCATTAAAATTCAATTCTTTTCGTGCCTTGCCTTCCAGTATTATTTCAGTTTTCGGTTGGCAAACAGTGTAACAGTTAGATCAGGGAACTCTTGGTAATGCAAAAACACCTGTCTTCATCATAGCACAAACAACTACATCTACCTAATCTTAGTATCTGCAAGACTGCTCTTGAAGAAGCGCTATACAAATTTCTGGTTACAATGAAAAAAATTTACAATTTCTGCTGTTTTTATTTGATGAAGTGTTTGCTATGCACAAAGCTGAAGGAATTTGCAAGTTTAACAGAACACTGATACATGAAGATGGAGAAACACAGTAAGGAGAACAAATTAGCTGGTATGCATATATGCAAGGTTCCCATCACTAAATAAAACATCATGTACTCACATAATCACAGAAATCATTCAGATCTGACTCATCACATAAAGCGTTCAAGTCAAGACCTTCCGTGTAGTTCTTATAAATACCTGACAGCAAATGAACATAATCACAGTTTTAATGATCTTCCAGTTTTCTAAAAGCTAGTATTCTAATATTTACATCAATTTTTACTTCTAGAAGCAGCGCTCTACAAATTTCCGATAACGAGTACTATCATTTGATAATGCAAACTGCCTCACAGTGACAATTTAGGCCGCAAGGAACCAAGTAAGACGTTCCATAAGTGAAAATTCTAGCCATGATTGCTTACCAAAACGACTGAGATTCAAGCAGTAGCCCCACTCTGTGTCAACGTATTGGTACCTCTGCTCCTTCACCTCCACCATGCAGACAGACTTCAGCATCACGTAGATGATGATTGAGAGCCCACAAAAGCTTGTTACTCCAATCCAGGCACAGTTTAAGACATACGTCAAAACGAGAAACTACACAAATAATCCCATATGCACAATGTAAATAAAGAGTATTAGTCCATAGAGCACTGAAAGAGTCAAGGGCAGAGCATAATGAAATGACAAGATGTTATAGTTTCCGGTACATCTAGTGCATTTTTGAGGTTCTTTAATGTGTTTGTGAGGTTCCTAAAAGGTGCTATATAAATAGTCAGATACATACATACTTACATACATCCACAAAGCTTACAAGGTCAACAGATATCTGGATTACTAAAAGTGGCAATAAAAAATCCAGGAAACTAAAACAGTTTTTTTGTAAACTTCTGGGATATGCCACTGAACTAAATAAACCTATTTAATATATTATACATAAAATAATTATGTTATGTATTATAACTATATGTGATTTTGGCGCAGAGAAGGTACCACATTTTGCAGCACCTTCCCTGTGCCAGAGCATGATAAGTTGTAGTCATTCTAGATGTCACTAAAAGGCTGCAGACATAGTTTCTTTCCAGAGGCATTACACTTATCTCAGATGAAACAACTAAAATTAAAATTTTAAAATTATATAATTAAAATATGTAGTCTACACTTTGTTGACAAACATTATTAGATAGATACACAGAACTGAATAAATGATATATAGAAGCAAACTCCATAGACAAGCTCTTTATTAAATAGTGACTAATTGTCTCCTCCAATTAGATTCTAAACTTACAAAGAATGCAGCAATCCTTCCTCCCATGATGCATCTGACTCCAGAGTAGATATTTTGCCTTGTAGCTGATGATGCAAGAAAACCAAATGTCAGAAGCAGAATTGCAAAAAGGCCCATGATGATCGCAAAGACAAAAAATCCAATTTCAATGCTCTCCAGCCTATTCAGAAAACAGCCAATATCACAACTGTATCACATGTAATAACATACAGATCACATCATTTGATGCTGTTGTGCAAACCTTCTCTAGATCATATAGTCACAATGAGCACATAAATTTCATACATGCAAGACCTATATTACAATTCAGTTAGACATGTTTATCTGTGGGTCAACAGTGGCACTATCTTACAAATTAAATTATGCTAATCTATAATTCTAGATACCATAATGCGCTTAGAATCAAAAAGTTAAACTTAAAATGAAGAAGATGGAAAGAGACACAGGGAAGGGAGGGGAGGACCTGGGGAAGGGACAGGAGAGGGAAAAATGAAGAGCAACAGGAGCTTTTCCCCAGGAGGGATATTTTGCCAAACTAGTGTGCAAATGCTTTCTACTTATTTAATTTATTTATTTAAAACACTTATAACGCATGCAATGTCAGTATACCTGAATCGTAGGCATGGATGTATGTTCGCTAAGGGCCAAGATGGAATCATGCAAAAGCCAGGGTGAAGTAGTGAGTCTTAAGAGGTGATTAAAAAATATGATAGCGAGTTTGCAAGTTGGGCCTTTTGTGGTAGACAATTCCAAATGCGAGGAGCACAGCAGCTAAAGGCACGTGATCCTACATTTGTCCTGAAACATTTGTCCTGAACCTAGGTTCTTGCAACAAACCAGTATCAGAAGAACAAAAGAATATATAGGAGGGCAATATGGAGTCAGTGCCATATTATGATATCATGGAAGATCATTATTCTGAGCCTTAAAGATCAAGGATGCAAGTTTAAACTTAATATGTCATTCAACAGAAATCCAGTGAAGTTCATAAAGACGATCTAATGCATTTGATGAAGAACATGTAATAACCCTAGAAAGAGAGTTTTGAACCCTCTGGAGCTTTTTACATTAAAAGAGGATACACCATATAACACTGCATTCACAGCCTAATCAAGAACCAACAAGCAAGCATGCCACTGTTGTAGACAAGTCATTAATCAGAGAACGAAATGCAATGAAATGCCTTGATGTGGTAGAGACAAGACTTGCAAATGGAAGAAACATGTGAAGTCTTAGTGAGGGATAGGTTGGTAATACAATAACTCATTCGCTGCCTCTCATACAGACCACACAGTCATAAGTAATGACAAACACTGTCATAAAATAAATATAAGAAATCGGAATTAGTGCTGACCACTGTGCTATTCTTACATAAAGTCAATCAGCTAACCAAGTGGTTCATGAACTAAAGCTTACCATGGCACATAGAAATGAAACAGGCCGACAAAGATGCCCTGAATGACGATCTGGACGGCCTGGTACCCGGCCCCACAGAACATTCCAACGCCGACGCATAAGGCAATGGTTGCCAGAATTGAACCCCATGGCACCCATCCAAGGCAAGAACGAACTGAACCTACAGAATACATGACTGTGCTTGCATCTGTTAGCCAGTAAACCATTAACCACTAACCACTATTCAGAACACTATTACTTATTTATTTACAAAACAATTTTAACTAATTTTTTATAAACATAATGAGCCTTCTACAGAAGTCAGGACTAACTGGTATCCATGGGTTGTTGGGCAGACTGTTGGCATGGCAGATTCGATCAACACAGACTGATAAATCATATCTCTTTCCATGTGCTAAAACTTCTAAGTGGCCACTGACCATTTAAATGTTTTCCTCCAAACTCTCTGTCACACTATGCCAGAATTAAAATATGCAAATTTGTCTGGCATCAGATTTATATGTCATTGTGCCATTTTTGCAAGGTTTTCCTCTTGCCCAAGTTGCTTTCCATATTTTCACATTATCATGCTCCTAAGTTTTATCTCATTATTCATCCTGTTTATGTGACCAAAGCAACCTATGCCCATCTTAACACGACTTATGTCGATCTTGATGCAACTTATGTTGATCTTCAGTACTCTTACACTTTCCACATCATGATCTCTGGTTATGGCTGAGGTTTCTTTTCCCGTAACCAGGTTTTGTCCCTGCCACGTTTATCTTCCAGATGTCAAAAATAGCAGAAAACCTATCCACAGAGCTCTTACACTTTAGTTTACAAAAATAATTTTGGACTATGTTTTGTAACTTCATTTTTTCTTCAACTTTATGTCATCAATGTGGCATAAAGCATCAACAACAACTGTAGCAAATACAACAGACAACTGTTTAAGGCGTTGCAAAGCATCCTTAAGCATGCATGTCACACTCAAGAATAACCATGACTGAAGTTTCTTTGCAAGACCTTTTTGTAATTGTAATTGTAATCTGACATTTATAAAGCGCCACTTCAAGAATAGACTCATCAGAAGCGCTCCCGACCCGAACCAGTGAGACCACTGGCAAATAATACGGACTTCAGGCGCTTGCGAAACTGCGGAAGAGACAAACTGAGGAATACTAGCCGGAGCTCTCGGGAAAGGCGATTCCAGCTATTGGGTCCAACATAGGCAAAGCTTCTAGACTGCGCTGTAACAGTGCGCATACGAGGGACAGTCAGAAGTCCAAGGGAGGCCGACCGGAGAGTGCTACGGCCTGGAACCAAGGAGACCGAAATGTACTTACTTTTCTCTTTTGGTGGCCTATCCCTGTCAGCAGATTACATAAAATGGGTCTACAGAGCAGAATAATCACAGAGAACAGCTGTAACAAAAGTAATTGATGAAAAACCCATTGTACATCAAAAACTCCTTGTACCTTCATCAGCTCAAAAGATAACATGACAGCCACACATTCCAGCTCTCTGATGTTTAGGCAGCATACTATACACTTTATACAACTGATCAACTAACAGTCTAAAATGTTTCTAATTTTTATTTACAATGTCACCTGAGTTTTTTACAGCAAGTTCCAGCCTATGTGCCACGCAGTTAGATTTTCTACTCTGGATATTTTGCCTGGGGGGTCACGACCTGACCCCAGCATCTTTTCAGTGACTTAGCTGAGGGGATTAGAACCCCCAAACCCTCGACAACTAAAACACTGTCTATAACAGTATTTTTGGGTACAAACCCCAGATCTTGAGATGTATTTCATGTACAGCCCCAAATGAACTCCTGTATACTCGCGTTAGTTTTGTACAAAATGTCTAACAAGTTATTTAGTTTTTGTGATAAAACTCGTGCCAATTTTAATAAGAATTAACGTCTTTAATTCATAAAGCTTCCTAAAAGTAGAAAATGAAAACTAGTCAACCATAAATTTATACGCGCTATAAAACTAAACTCGTTACCTGTACTGAACGATACAGGTGAACGCAATCAACATTCTATAACTCAGATCTCTGAGCAACACCTACCACAACAAAGCAAATTAGTCCTTATGTATATTAAAAAATTACACATAAAATATTTAATCTAAAACTCCTACCCATAGTCAAATTCTGGGAAGATAAAATCCCATGTATTTTGGGCACCTAACTGTTGCGATCGACAACTACCAGCGATTGCGATAGCACATGGACCATAGACATCATGAATATTAATATTCATGGACAGCCGTTGGTTCATTATTACTGTTTACATCGCGCCATATTAATATTACGAACGCCATTTTTGTGCTACTTGACAGCATCACTAAGAGTTCGTCTGCAAATCGAGTTGGATTCTGGATTTTGATAATATTACGTTAAATAATTACAACAAATCCATTTCTCATACTCTACCTGATGAGCGAGAGAAGTGCTAAAGTTCCTGTTTCAATTTTAAGAACTCTGCGAAATAATTACGGACTTTAAACGGCCAGTATAGGCCAGTGACCTCATCTTCTAGGCCAGCCAATTACTCGAGCCTGTTCATGCGCCACAAAGGTATGCTTGCCGATCGGTGACGCCGAGTTCTTTCACTGCTTTCAACGTTGTGTCCGGTCTTCGAAATCTGGTGGAAGTGCCATGGCAATCAAGTCAGTTCTAAGTCTGGCCAGTTTCTGCTCACTTTCTGCGTTTCATTCTCTGCGTTTATGGACGTCCATTAAGGACGTCCAAGAAGGGGTCATTCAAACGCGAACAAGGGGTGGAGGTTAGGCCCAGTGCGGACGTCCGCATCTAAATTTGGTATATGCAGTTACTTCAGCACAACCTGTGCCTTTAACACCAACTCCAGACAACAGTCTGTATTGCGTTGGATGTTGTACGTATTATCAAAGTACCCCACCCTAAAGCCTGGTAGAACAGTATACCCTAATCTAGGCCTTAGTACTTCGTGAGGGTGCGGACGTCCAAGTGGGACGGGCAGCGGTGGTGAAGGATCTCCCTGACCAATTCATTGCAAAATGAGCAGGGTCGAGGCCATATGATCGCTATACAAAATCATGTACATTTACAAATTTTACATTGCAATGGGGATAGGGTAATGCCAAATAAGGACAAGGGGACGGAGAAGTCCAAAGTGGGTCATTTTGCAGACGTCCTTTGACACACAGGTTTGATCTTTGGTTTCCGAAAAGACCCCACTGACAGGTGATGTCTTCTAAACTGTAGTCTGTCAAGTACTTAGTTGATATTTTGAGAGTTACAAATTTTTGTTGAAAGATTCAAGCATTTAGCAACTGTATGTTGACATTTTGAGTCCTGTTGTCATTAGACTGTTCATTTATACACTTATATAAACGAAATTCAAGGACTGTTGGGTCTTTTCTCGAGTTAACGCAATGCTACATGTCGGACGATTCGACAATTCAAAGCCTATTCAGTTGACACTTCAAAATATCGTCACCAAAGCCCTGACATTTTTTATGAATTTGTTCAGTAAGATACTTGTGCCAAATAGAAAACATCATCATATAGCCATTACTGTGCAAGAAAAATATCAAAGGATTTACAAATCTGTTGAAATGCACATGTATGCCGTCATGTGATGTTCAAGGCTTATGGCAATAAAATGCTCCTGTCACTGCTTCCACACTCAACCGCAATGCCGTCTAGCTGTGAAGTGTAGACCCTAGTGTGACTAGATGGCATAGCCTTCTCATCTCTCTCAGCTTAAACAAAACCCACCCTAACAGCTCCTCTACCGTTTTTCTCTCTGGTCTTCTGGCAACCGGACATGGTTCTTGACATGGGATCATAGGACAACCCCGACTTGATGCAGCGCTCGTGAATAAGCTGGTGCCCTGTGCTTAGCTTTTAAGTAGAGCTTTACAAATTTCAATTTTACAATTACGATTAGCCTCGTGAACTCGGTACTCATTATATCACTGACTTTCAAATGCCTGCTGAAGTTATATAATATATATATATATATATATATATATATATATATATATATATATATATATATATATACATATACACATATGTGTACATCATACACATACACAATTATACATATGCATACTGTTCACATTCACAGGCTGTAACTTTGATTAACTGTACTGTTTACTCCAGGTGCAGGTCACGGCCAGTATAGCTAATTTTAGGTTTGGGAAGGGCCCTCAGAATTCCTGCTATCAATCACTTTATCAAACATTTGTCTGCTTTCTGGTTATTTCATGGAGACTATGCAATTTTCAGAAATCAATCTTTCTCATTACAGAAATCAAACTCTATAAAAAAAGCCAAGCCTAAACATTTGCATTAACTAAGGTGATATCCAAATCATATTTCATTAAAGTCCATAAATATCAACAAATCCATTTACAAAGTAATAAAAACTGTATAAATGTAAAGACAGTATGATCAGATTTTTCATATTCTTCTTAAACTTGTTAAATAGTACATTAGATTTACGTAGTTAACTTCATAAATCTTAAAAATTTCATTGCAAACACTTTGTAACTACAGACAGGCGCAACACATACGAATCTGAAATCACAGCAAAACAGATAACAGGCAAAAACTTAAGCCTCACCAATTATTGTGACATCAAAATACAAAAAAAAAATAAAACTTTATCACTGTAGCAACACATAGAAACAGGACAATACTGCAATTCTGAATTGCACCAACTTTGCCTGAATAAAAATATTTGACATAATTCTCTGTACAGCTTTGTGCAACTAGTTTTCTATAAGAAAATGCAGACTTTACTAAGTCTTAACCTTAACTAACCGTGGTTAACTTGAATGCCTTTAGTTATCACTTTGTAAAACACATTAGCTTTTAAACATCATCTTAAATTTGTAAATCCAAAATTTTCCCAAACAGCTAACAGTGAAATGAAGTCTAAAAATCAATTTGGGAGCGAACAAATAATAGGAAACTTACATATTAAATACTAGTTAAGACTAAATATCAAATTATATCAGAGTAAGAACAGATCCTTAAAGGGACTAATTTTCAGATCATTCTTAGAAAACACAAGTAGGTAATGTAAAATGCTTATATACAGGGTGGGCCAGAAGTATTTGTTCAACTTTGAAGGCCTATAACTTAGGCAGTTTAGCAAGTAAGTGTATGCTTAATGCATCAAATTAAAGGTCGTTATATCAGCTACAACTGCTCAAAAATTTACATTTTTAGCTTTATTAATAATTGCGTAAAACTACTGTACTGAATATGTATCAGTTTACAATGATTTTACAGTTGTTGAACCTCACGACGACGGAAAATTTTTAAATTTAAATCTTTCTTAGCAATACGCCGTACGCTGCTTCGCGATATTCCTGTCTCGCGCTCAATCTCACGAGGACTTTTGCTTGTGCCTGGATTATCCTCTTGGCTACATATCAATTCAGCTACACGAGCGATGTTGTCAGCGGTACGTGCCGAACGAGGACGGCTAGTAACAGGTTTACGTTTAGAACTTGCACTCGCGTCAATTTGTCTAATTAATCGGTTGAGATTGTTTTTACTCCAGTTTCTAGCAGGAAATTCATTCATCATTTGATATGCATTTAAATGTTTTTCAATTCTTAAAATTCGAATCAAAGTCCTGTCATCTTCTGTTAACGGCGCCTTGATGAAATTATTGTTTACGTCAGAAAACAAGGTAGGTGCGGTACACAATAATTATATGGCGCGCAGTGCAAGCTACCGTAATGAAATTTGTCGGACTTATAGCTGATATAACGACCTTTAATTTGATGCATTAAGCATACACTTACTTGCTAAACTGCCTAAGTTATAGGCCTTCAAAGTTGAACAAATACTTCTGGCCCACCCTGTATATTTAAGGTGCGCACTTTCTGGCAGGTTCAGCCACAATCTGCAGACACACAGACTGTTCACTGGAATAATTACCATAAAAATATTCAACTTAACCATTTGAAACTAGTTGCACAAGCTCTAAAGGATGTGGTCACTAGAAAAAAAATTAAGGTAGTAAAAATGTTAAAAATACAGTATTATTCACTAATAGGAAACCAAAGAACAAAGCCTAAACCAAAATGTATGGCAGTGACTGTATAGTGTTAATGTCTCATTATTTATCCAGGCTTAAGAGTAAAAACTGTCAACTACATACAGTTTTGGGAGGTCGGCTAGCACAGTGCATGTACGTATGTAAGTATTTATACAAATATATTTACACAGCGCCCTTTAGGTACCTTTCAAAGGCACTGTACTTCTAACTGTACTAAAATCATGTATCTTAGAGGTTCTCAATGTGCTGCAGTACAGGTATAGATCGGCACAAAATTTATACCATATCGTGGTTGAGAAACCACAAGAAACAGGGGTCAAGGTGCATACAGGATTTGAAGTTGGGGAAGGCCAAGTGCTAGTTTGGATTGTTGAATTGCTAGCACACATGTCAATCTAAGTGAATGGGGCATGTAAATTCCACGTGGACCCCTAAATCCATTACTATGACCGAGTAGCAGTGGTAGTAACTCACTGTTATCTAACAATATCAGTTATTTGGCAACAACAAAGAAAACCAAAGAATATTATAAAAACAAGAGAGTAGACTTAAGTCATAAGTGGAAACAAAATGTTTGCAAGTCATGCAATTTAGACATATACAAAATTTACACTGTACTGAAATCAGCTCAAACTAAAGCACTTGTGGTGAAAATCTACACATCGATACCAAACAAGTCTTAGTCTTGAAGTGAACATCAAGGCAGATAAGTCACTCGTACACAAATACAGCCAAGCTCTACATTCACGAACTGTGCAGAAACAAACCAACTGAAGCCTGACTTGCTCTGTAGAAAACTAAGTGATTCCATTTAATCAACCTTAAGCAGAAAAACAGTAATTTCCTGCAAGCAGAAACAGACAACATGCCAATCTAGGTGAAGCTCTTTCAAAAAAACAAATTTTATAAAAACTTAGTTAACAGGCATGAGGACAAAATGCTGAAAACTATAATCTTTTAGTTTCCATGTAGCAAAGAGATGGCAGTTTTTAGCCACACATATCCTACTACCTCATTATGTATTTATTTAAAAGCATTTTCAAGTTTAACATTATTATTATACAATCACCATTAAAATTATTTTCCTTTCAGTTGTTAAATTAATCAGTCATTAGTACACTCCAATTTATTAACCAATTTAATAACCAAATTATTACTGGACTTCAAAGGCAGGATGGCATTAGAACAGAATATTGTCTTTTACAGCGTAAGTTTATCAAAGTTATTTTTGTCAAACACAGGCAGAGAGTAGCCTAAACTACAAGCAGCAAAGAAAAGAGGATTCAGATTCAAAAGTGAGGAAGTTGGCAATGTGCAGCAAGGCAAGAGTTTAAATCTTGCAAATGCAGTAATGTTCAATACAAATAAAAAATTCATACAACTGTGGCAAACTGGCCACCAAGTATTAAAACTTGTGCAAATTCCATTGACACAAAGTCTTAAAAACTGGACCATATTAATAACAAGAAGGAACATCAGAAAATAGTATAATTTCTGAAAAACGTACGGAACTGCCCTAGCATAAGATAAGAATCCAAATCCAATTGAAGATAATTCACGTACAAAAATATATCAATTAATAAAAATATATCATCTGAACACAACCATTTAGCACAAAATATTCAAGAATGTTTAAAACACAAATTCTCTAGGAATTTGCCAACTATGACATGGACCAATCGACAGAATCAGAAGCCCAAACACAAAATTACAAACAACGAATTAGGCCAAGAAAACGTTCTAGCAAAAGTAAATAAGTACTCCTTTCATAGCTGCAACAACCACACAAACAAAATCATGAAATTATTTACACAAATACAGATGCAACACTGCATTCTTAATGTGCCATTTACACCTATATTGACCAACAACATATGACATCTATCAAGAAAATGCTCATGTGGACAAATGCATTTCCTGTAGGGCTGCAGTTCAGGGCATTCGAGCCAAAGTTTTAACAATTCAACACAATCTTGTTTATTAGTTTCTATTCCACCAGCAAAAACAACCTGCCACACAGAATAATTTGAACTCTGCTACCCAGATGTCTAAATTGTTCGCAGATAAACCTGACTATTAAATTTTTTTATTTTCATTTAAGTAATTTGACAAAAAGTAAAAAGTAACTGAGAAAAAAAATTCTGAGGTTTAAGTCAGAACACAGTAACTTGCAATCAAGCAAAATGAAGCACTTCATTATATAACAGCAAAAATTAGCATTAAAACTAAGGTTGCATCAGGTAAACACAGTGCTTCTAAACAACTTCTTGTTCATACAGCAGTCAGGAAGCCACCAAAAAACTTCCAATTTCTTTTGTCAAGCTTGGAATGAAGCTTTGTTTATTAATTCTGTTTATTAATTCTGTTGACAAGGCATCAACCAATTACACAATAAAGATTTGCTCAAGGTCTTAACCAGACTTGTCAACAGCAACAGATAGGCCAAAATTAAACAATGTTCTCTTTAACACCTAACCAGCTGCTTCCTTGCATATCACACACAAAACATCAAACATGTCAAGAACTAGAAAACAAAGACTGTACAAAAACATATTTTCAGGTAACTTGCATCTCCAAAATCGAGCACAGAAACTGAAACTCAGAAGACAAACAATGCCTATGGTTGGATGATTTATCCATCACCTGATCACTGCTTCATTCATGGTTAAATGAACTGCACCTAAAATGTAAATGTACACGTTTTACTATAGCAACCGTATGGCCTCGGCCCTGTTCATTTTGCGATCCTTCACCACCGCAACCCATTTGAATAAAGTAGAATTGACAATTCATAGTCAAACTCTAGCATTTTTATACTTAATTACATAACATATCAGCAAGGCTCTCCTGTTGTTTGACTGTAGTAGTTGTTTATGCTTCACTCATCCTTATCCTTTACATTTTACAAGCGGCCATGTATACTACAAGGGGAAGCTTTTTTCTGTCTTGGTCTCTTTGTTCCCTATACTCCCTTATCTCCGATTTTACACCTGGGTTTAAAGCACATCAGAATTACTTGCTAGTTGACCTTCTGTTGCTTCTCTCTAGTGACACTGAGCTAAACCATGAACCTTGGCTCCCCCTGTGGCAGCTCCCAGCACTGACATCTATCAAACTTGCTGCCCAAACTAAATTCGACTTTATCTGAAGTCCTGGATGAGCTCATTCCTGCTAAGTCTAAGCAAGTAGCAGCAAGCTCTTACCAGTCCTAATACAACTCAGACTGCTGCTAAGTTTTGTCAACTGTAAACATGGGACTACCTGATTGCATTACCAGGATATAACTTATGCACAAAATGCTGCAAAAAATAAAATGGAAGCAGTATAAAAGAATTTTATATACTAGAATTGTCTAATTATAGTGGTTCATGTATTACTGTAAAACTTTATTACATGAAAGTTAATGAAACTGCATGAATTTGTGTGAGCGTATGAAGGCAGATAAGCAGTGTGGCCTTTATATGCCCGATAACAGTATCAAGAAAAATACAGCAGAACACAGGCACAGAAAAGTAACACCAAGCCTAAACATGTAATCCAGTAAAAACTGGTAAACATCGTAAATGGTTATTGAACCATACAACCGATAATATACCCAATCCAATCAAGCATAAAAACTTATTCTTCAAGATATAAATTAGCACCATTCATAAGAACATTACTTCAGTGAGACCATGAATCACAAACACAAGCTCTCACATCACATAATAAATTTCTAGCACAAAAATAATTTCATATTTTATCTTAATTAATGCATTAAAAACATCAATATTCTGAACAGCACACACAACACTGAAAATGCTTGGATTCACGTTGACAATACTAAAATCGCATTGAATTCTAGGATTGTTACCAGTATACATAGCGAAAACGATAGTAGAGGCCGTCAGGCTTTCATTCCATGAACAAGACACAGTAACTATGTGAGTACATGAAATGAACAGTAAACTTACTTTGTCACTGTCAGAACATGTGGCAATTAATTTAGCCTTTTTTCATACCCGTATCTAGGAATTCCAGTGTGATGCCTATCTCACAAAATGCTAAAAATGCAAAAAAAAATAATTCTCATAAATGATGATGCTGTTGCTGAAGGAGCTGATTCTGAAAATTTAAAAAACATGAAATTGATTAATTCAAGCTAAAAAATTCAAACAGAAAATAATTAGGAAACTACAACAAAACGAGACAAAAACAAAGAAACTGAATTTAGCCAGCATTTACAGTAAAGAATAACTGAATTCATAAAAACAAGCACTACAAGAACCTGTTTGATTTAGTTAGCACTGCTGAACATACCTGTACAAGACTTTAATGGTTCTCTGATCACTGCCAAGATGTCTAGTTGCATATATACTCACTGCAAAATTGCACTGGTTCACCGGCACAAGCCGATAAATACACTGATTCTTGTTTAAGGCAGTTAAATTTTCTCTCAAGGATTGAAGAACAATGCAGACAGACAGATGCTCACATCACGCACAACAGAGAATGGCAGACTGGTCCACAGACGGTTTGTCAAACATGAAGCTTTAACAACCACAGTTTTTCTCAATTGTATGAACTTTCTGGTTTGGAAACATTCACGGCCTGCTAAATGGTTGGCGGCTGGCAACTGGATGATAAGATTCACAGCTGTTGCTTGTTTGCAGAGGCAGCTGGGAAACTCTCAGCTGACCAGAGCTGACCATGGGTTGGAATGGAAGGGCAATGGGCAGAAGCCCACTGTCAACCAAATGAGGCGATGCAAACTGGTAGACTGGTGGCCAGCTGTTGGTCACCATTGGCTGGAAAGGTGAAGAGGATGGCCAGCTAGAGGACACCAGAGGTTGGAAGGGTTGTGCTGCTAGAGAAGCTGGATTAGTAGTCTCTCTGGCTACCACTGGCTGAAACACAGAAGGTTGACTTGAAATGGCTGATGTTCCTGTAGTATCATAATCACCTAAACACACACAAAGAATGTACAAATAAGCATGTGTATATTCTTAATCTTCAACAGGTCTTGATGGAATAACTAGTCTAAGATGCAAATATGTGCCACAGACTCTGAATGTAACTTCAACAGGCAAATGCAGGTTACACAAGCTGCATGGTCTGCACCTGTGCTCTCTGTTGTGCAAATTTTTAATCATCCCTGGAGAGCATCACCTGACTACGACTGGAATGAACATTTAAAGTGGATATTAAGAGGATAGGTTGGCAGTATAGCTTTCCTTACATTAGGATTCATAACTATACTATAAGTATAAAAATGAAAATGGCATTAGTAACAAGTACACAGACTGATACAACACTGCATTTCTAGAGCTCCATTTACACCTATAACGACTAAACATAAAATACATATAGATCAGTCCAGTAGAATCCAAGTAAACTCATCAAAAATGTCTTGACTGGCTTCAGCTAAAGTCAGACTGGTCTAGGAGATTCAACTTGAAGTGACCACCAAATGAACATAAACAGTACATAAACAGAAACAAATGTAAATAGTAGGGGCCTACAACAGAAACAACCCGACAGATACACTTACTTGGTGTGTTCAGGGGTTTTCCTCGTTTCCTAACTAAATCCAGTTTGTTGACACAGTACTCCAGGTCTTTAGGAACCTGGCCAAGCAACCCTCTTCGGATTTCCTCAGCCGTCTTGTGCTTCATTTCTACAAAGCCCTGCTCACTGTACAGAGCAGCATTTGGAGTGCACAGCAGGTTCGGACAACCCCTTAACGGACCTGTTGTGTATAACAGAAATTACAGCTCAAAGAACTGCAAAAATATGGTAATACTGATAATGATTTGCAATTATTAAAAAAACTTATATATAACAATTAATATGTGGGAACAACCCTAGCAATTTATTAAATGCTGAGCAGAATGCTGGTTCTAACAGCAGTTTATGACAGATGCCAGAGGATTTGCAATAGCTTCACTGGCCACCCACTCTACAACTATGTGCAGATTGGCAATAGCAAATGCGATCCACACAAAGTTGCAGAGTTCAAATCATACAGCAGCAACTTTGAATGCGAGGCTTGCAGCCAGATATGTTAAGCATTCATCAGGTAAACTGAAAATTGCAGAATCCAAAGTGTGCAAAATCTCTGATCACTTTTAACAGGAATGAAAAGGGACAGCAAGTCTTTAGCACACAGTTGTCTGACACTAACAATTTTATGGCTAGGCATCAGAAAGATTAAACTTCTCATGCTAAGCAAAGGAAAAGCTGTTTATGATTTTCCTATAAGAAAGCATACATTTTTCTGTCATGTTATATTAACTGATCTTATGTCTTACAAGGTAAGTTAGTTGATTTTCCCAAAAACTTCCTCAGTTTATAACATCAGGTCCAACTACTCTGAGCGGTCTTCTCTTTACTGTATAGTGCTCCATTGCATATGGGCTCTAAAGTTACAGGCTTTGGAAACCTTTCCACCAAAGTAAATACTAGTGAGTAAATGTATACATACATCACCTGTCATATTATATTACCGTATGCTACATAAATGCATTAAAAAGGACAGTAGTATGTATCAGAAATAAGTTCAAATCATGCAGAAATCATGGTCAGTCACAAATGCAGTAATTTTTGCTGACAAAAAATGATCCTGAATTTCTTCGAGAGCTGTTGCTTACTATTTTGCATGTCAAATGGTTCTATTTCATGGACATCAAGTGCTGCTCCTCGAACGATGCCAGACTTGAGTGCACTGGCTAAAGCCTTTTCACAAATGAGATTTCCATTAGCAGTATTCACAATGTATGCCCCTAAATCAACAACAACAGCACTATACATCACAACTGGAAATTATCATAAAATCAATATTCCTGTTTTCCCCTTATCCTGTGTCATACACACATAGTGACAGCTAGTACCACTAATGCAAGCTAGACCATTTTTATTACTAGGCCTAGTTGTCAAAAGGTTAAGCCAGCACGAAGTAAAGCCTCATCTTACTATCAGCACCTGAAGCCTTGATTCTAGCCCAAGATGCAGTAGTCTATACAGCAACTTCCATTTTATAATAAACAGACAGGTACCGCCAGTGTCCAAACCATTTGGTCTTATGAAATTTGCTGAACTTTGATTTTATGTCACTTTAAGTGAGGATGTCATTAAAACATCTAAAATGGCTGTCAGGCAGTTTCACCAGAGCCTAAATACAGCAAGCTAAAATACATCTTCTGTAAATATGGGCACTCATGGACAGCATAAGTCATCTTAAACACAATGCAGACAACCACATCTTCTGGTTTCAGGCCATAGAAGCGAATCACCAACTTGTCGCTAAGCAACCGCCTTGTCATCTGTTAAATGAAATAAATCACCTGAACGCAAGTAAGAAAGTGTGACGTCATTTAACATGTGTCTGTTCTGTTCATTGTAAGTGCAGTGAAGAGAAATGCAGTCACTCGACGAGAGAAGCTCCTTCAGCGTCTCAACACGACTGATGCCTAAATTCAAAGAAACAGAAACATCGTGACTGAATTCAAACTCATTTACCTGAAATTCCTAGCGAGTCTCCTACATCTTAATTCTTCTGTTTTTCCTGCGTATATATGGATGTATATATGTATGTGTATACATATATATATGTATACACATACATATATCAAGCAATTCTACAGTGCCTTTTTATTCAAGCATAACTAAAGGTAAACAGAAAATGTATGTTGAGCTGGGTCACACAAAACAGTATGTATATTCAAAGGTAGATTATTTCAAGACAAAAGGCCCAATGGATCTGAAGGTCCAACGAGCTTGAAATGATGAAAGGAAACAAGGGACCTGCAAATCCAAATGCATATCATAGTGATTGCCAACTTGTTGCTGGAACTCATAGCTCCCAGATTTATCGCAGGCAGTACTGACCAGCAAGGATCATCCCAGCAGGAAGATTTTGAATCAGATTCATTCCCCAACTGGAACACAGCGCAATGCATTTCACATACCCAGTACTAAGAGATATCAGAGACATAGATCTATGTCTTTAACTGATATGCTTAAATACTAAACGTACACCACCAAAACAACTTTTCAAAATATTTCAACTATAGCCAAAGTACCAAAGGTTTGCTAAAGGAGCACTGACATTAACCAGGGTCACCAAGACATAGCTTAACCAGTAGGCTTAATCTGTCAGACTGCCTCTCCATTCAGCAGACTGAACCATAGGGTTTGGCTGAATTTGAGGTTAAGTATTCATGCAGAATCAGTTGCTGCCTTACTCCTTAGATACTGGCACAACATTTAATTCAATTAGACTAGATTAGATTAGAAGCTTGAAGTATTAATTCTCACCAAGAGACTTTTCTTGTCCATCTTCTAAATAAGGATCATAAAAGATGACTTTGAAACCAAATGCCTTTGCTCTAAGTGCAACAGCTGACCCTATGCGACCTGGTAAAAGCAAATCAAGACCACTAAACCAGAAAGAAACACTATAATTTAAAAACTGAAGAAAATCTATAGACATTGATATGCAATCAATTTTCAACTGTTCTCACGTATATCATATAATTCCTGTTTAATCTACAATACCATATTAGAAGCAGTAACAAACACCGCAATGAGTATTACTTCATCACAGCACAGCTGCAAGACGTCCAAACTACTGCAAAACAGCACTGCTGTCATGTAAAAAGAAACCATTGCTGCAACTGTACTGTCTTAATTTTCCACTAGTCTTCATTAATGTTATTAGTAATAAAATATTCTAAGAAATAGTCAGTTGGACTTATTGCTCTACTCCAGTGGCAGACTTCACCAAATATTTTAAAATAATAATGTTTCAGTATGATTAGGTTGGGAGTGACGGATACATATTCTTCAGTGCAGTTTACATTATTTCCACCTGAATAATGTGGCTTGCAAAGAAGCACAAAAGTTGATATTAAGCACACAACACTTCATTGTTTTAAATACCCCTCCCGGGGTTGCCACAAAGATTGAAAACTTATCCTCTAACTTATTCAGATGAAACAGAGCAAATGTTTGCTAAGATGAAGCTGCAAACACGGGCAGATCCAGGATTTCAGCACTGAGATTGCAGCATTTCAGCATCCGAAGATGAGGATGCAGGCGATGAGTAGCACAGACAGCGGCCGTCAAAGGCCATCAAGTTATCATTCCATGTGGAACCAGAGACAGAATCCTGATATGCATTTCTTCAGGTCAGATTAGCTTAATCAGATTTGCTATGACACTGATAATTCTCTTGCTTGGTGGCATGCACAGTCCTCCAAATTCAAACAAGCAGGTCCGCTTGCTGTTGACACTTTGGCTGTGCCAGCCTCAGAAGCTTATGTCGAAAGAATGTTTTCACTTCACTGTGAGGAGACTTTTTTTCAAGAAAACTTCATCATGCCTTAAAGACACTTGACTTTTGCTTGCAAATGCAATAAATAACACTGTTTAGAATCATATCAATGGTTGCATAATGGAAATAGAAACAACCTTGTCACCAAAATTCTTTAAAACAAATGCAGAATCAGCATTGCAAATGTTAAGGTAAGAGAATATAAAGTAAACATTACGTCTTTTCATTCAACTAAACCAATAGTAAGTAATCAGCTCAACATTTAGCAGTTGGTGAATTCTGTACCAAGTCCAATGAGGCCTAGACATTCTCCACGAATCCTCGATGAGCCTTTTGCCCCTTCACAGACGTCGTCAAGTTGGTTGAACTTCTGCCCATCTTTCAGAGCATTCATCAGTTGAAATGTCTGACGATAAAGATTCAGAATGAAGCTGAGGGTCATATCAGCCACTTCTTCTGTTGCAAAACCCGAGATGAGTGAAACAGCAACACCTTCAAAAACCCAATTGCAACAAAATGAAAGTTTTATATACAGGAAATGCTCAAGATCACTTTTAACTGTATTCCTTTGCTTCTAGATTATCTGTTGGTATCTACTTTACATTTTAATCTGATGCACATTATCTCCTTGTTTCTACTGCTTTGATCTCTTAGTGAATTTTCCATTTTTCCCTAAATCTGATTCATTTTAGACAAATGACGGAGACTCTCACAGTTTAAACTGGTTGCTCATCCGCAAAAGCCATGAAAATATATAAATGAGGATTATATCCAAATTCATTAAGAAAAGAAATCAATCTATACAGCAGTGCTCTACATAGAAGCCCAGTTAGAATGTATAAACTGCCATAAAATGTCAGTAGTTGGGGAAAAGTGAATAAAGATGATCTACCCATGTTGCTTGCAGCATCTACGTCAATGTTGTCGCAGTTGCACCCCATTTTTACAATAAGTTTTAATGATTTGAACATTCTGAGAGTTTCCTTTGTAAGTCGCATATGTTGAAATATAAAGACGGCCACAGCCTCTTTATAGACCTAAAAAGTAGAGAAGAACTTAAGTAACATTTTAACCAAATGAGTAAAATCAGAAATTAAACAAGAAGCAAAATACAAAATACACTGATGTATTGACATTGATCAACTTTTACTCCTCCATTCCTTGGACTCATAAAGACATAAAGGCCAAGTCATCTCCTCATCGCTACAAGGCCATCAAACTATCAAGATAATGTGCTGAAATTATTTATGTATGCATGCTTCTAGATATTTTTTAATGGTTTATTTCAACATCCATTCACCGAGGCATCTAAGGTTCGAATTCCAGTTCATCAAGTCAATACACATGAATTGACCATTTTTTAACAGACACTCGTAAAAAAAAAGGTTGTCTTGTTGGACAGCATTTGCTGCCTGTGCCACAAGTAAAAAATCAAGCATCTGAAAATTACTTTTGATATAGGCATGTAACAGATCAATGTCTAAAATACCTTACCTTACCTTTGCTCTTAAGGTAATGTCCATAATAACCATAGGGAGTAGTTATGGCTACCCTATCATGTATGTCTGCAGCATGCAGGGCATCACAGAATGCAACATTGGAGAAATCTTTGAGGAGACCCAACTCCACCGAACAGTCCTTTCCATCCAGATAAGCAACTAACGGCTTTGGAGGTGGAGTTGATTGGGTGGATGCTGGTCCGTTCAAAGGGAGACCACTTGACAGCACTGTCCAAAAAAAAAGGTTTCTGATAAAACAATGCATTTAGATTAGAGTCTTTTCATTATACTGTAGTTGTTATTCTGAATTAAAGCAAATTCGTTAACACTTAAAATGTGGTGGTGCCCTATTTAAAGTTGCCACTTACATCACATTTGTTTTCACCAACACCACCATCACCATCCCCACCACCCACCCCATCATCATCATCATCATCATCATCATAAACAACAACATCATCGTCATCACCATCACAGGAATATGCATCATCATCTTCATCATTACACTGGTCAATATGCTTTGTTTCTTTAAAGAAATTGGGTTATTCCTAAAAATACATATTTAGTTGCTGATAACAGAAATGAGAAGTATCCTATAAGTAAATTTTAATATCATGTAAGGTTCGAAAGAAATTGCTACAGCTGTAATGATTTCTATGTAGGCTATACTCAGTGTATAGCTTACATTCCAGTGGTAGTTTTTGCATATGAATTACCATATTTTCACACATATATCCGCTGGTCATACCAGATTTTACAAATCCTGCACCCCCTGTTGGTTATCTCAGCATGCAGATTAAACAATGTTAGCATAAATTGTAGATAACCAATAAACTAATTAGTGACAGATGGCAAAATTATAAATTACGCCTACGATTCCTCGCTCAGTCGATGGACATATGGCGTGTTAACAAATACATTACTTACTTACTTACTTACTGCTAAAGATTAAATTTGTTCTGATTTAATTGTTTTACACTTTCCAAAGTAAAGATGTTTACTTTTGTTGTGTGCTGCATCGGAATCAGATAAGATCTGACAATGCTGTGCCACTTACACAACAACCAGCCCGAGAAATCTAAGTGTAGCAACCAAAGATACTATATACAGTAGAAACTACTTGCTAACTATTAAGTAAAAGTCTATTACCAGTGCATGAATGTAGGCAAAATTCATGTACTCTCAGTCTAAGAATTGTCCCCAGCAGAGGAAAGGGACCATTTGTCCGGATTTAACTTATTACCATTTTCCACATGTTGATACCTTAAGGATGTCAAGCTAAGAAATCAGGACTTCTCATCCAAAATTTAATTTATGCACTTAGTTTACAAAAATATAAAATACCTTAAGTTGGAGGGACATCGCATATGAAAAAAGAACCTGTCTCTAGCCAATGCATTAAGAACATAATCTGGCCTTAATATAGCATGCAGTGTAAATAAGTTTGCGGTAAAATGAGTCCAAGATGCAAATGCATTAATCAGATGCAAAAAATCAATATTCATGGTTTTAGGGAAAAGGGCACTTCCTGACTGATCTAGAAAGCAACAAGTGGTCCTGTTTCTTCAAAATTATAATTGCTGATACAAAGCTGACGGAAATACAACATTCAGGCACTAATACAGTCTTTGTCTGGCACCACAACATGGTCAACTTTAACAAGAGCAGACAATGCCATGGGATGGAATTGCCTTGTTACTGAATATCATAAAGTTAATTCTAGATACTACATCTATCGAATTACAGACAAATAAAACAGCATACTTTGTGGAATACCTCAATGGAAATACGATGTGTTATCCAAACTAGCTGCTTACTAATGCTCAATCAGAGAGAAGTTCCTCCTCACTGGTCTTAAATCGATAGGCCTAGAAGTTCTGATTGGGCTTGACTTTGTCATTTAAAATGTCTTGTATTGCAGCAAGACATGTTTATCCAACACTGCTTCCTGTATTGTCGTCATTGTTAACACATAATTATGTAGTATTATGTATATAGTCTCACTATATTTCTTATGACGAATTATAAGTGAGCTATAAAAACTAATGCATCTTGTGATAGCAACTGATGAAATCTTTTTCTGGAGATGTTCTTTTAGGCACACGAAGTGACTAGAGTGTAGACCTAAACAAAACAAGACTCCCATGGCATTTAAAATATTGCTATGTTGCTAAAAGAAAGGTTGAAAACTCCACACTTCAATTCCGTTTAATGAGAACTTGGGAAAAATAATCATGCGTACTGATTCAGACGTTTTAAGACGGGGATCATTGCTTTCAGACTATTCCTCGTTTTATGGTCTGTGTGGGCCTGCAGGTTATATGCCTGAAAATATGGTACTCTGCCACTGATTTGTCATTTCATTTTTAGCTATGAATTGCTGCTTGAAGCCCTCTATGTTGATTTTATTTACTCATATGAGGCTTACTTTTTACAATTCCTGCATCAAAGTCACAGTCACTGCTAGAGGGCGTCCTGACTTCACTATTTGATGCCACACTAGAACTGTTGCCTGAAACATTCTTCTTTGGCTTGTCTGTGTTTGTCTGTCTTTGGGGTTTGGACACCTTCTCTGCACGCTTGGGAGGCGTCGGAGGTAATTCGACATGGACAGGTGGATCAACTTCAGGATCAGCAACAGGAATGTCACCCTCATTCTTCTTGCCACCATGGAAATGGCCACTGCAGACACGAAGTTGCTACAGCCAGAATGAAAGACATCACCAAAGTGAAATTGAGAAAATCATGTTCTTCAATGCTTAAATCTATATAAAGCCTGATAACAAAACAGCAGTTAAATGCACTAAGCATGAGCTATCTATACAGCAATCATTCAGAGGATAAGAAAATCTGCTCACTAGCCACAAAAGGTCAGTATGCAGCAAATCAGTCACTTTGCTGCAGCGTGACTCATGTGATTTTACATTAGTCTTCCATTTCAATGCTCAATTTTAGTGGTGATATAAAAAAACAATCTACATTTTTTGAGATTATCTCAAACTTTTCTGCATGATGGTAAAAGCCATCAAGCTGAATTTGAGACTGAAATTGGGCAAGTATGTGTTGAAACCAATACCACGTGCAGCAAAATCCAAGATATGACAGCACTTTTCATTCATTTACAGTTGACATAATCTTTGGATCGAAAATATGATTATAAAAATTTGCCAAAAAATTTAAGCATTTCTGTGCAGGCAACAATTCCAGTAAAGTTCATGTCAATAAATCATCAGATGGAAGCAATTCTGGAACAAAAAATTATCTGTAACCACTGCAAGATATGGATGTGAGCTCAAGCACATGGTCAAATGTCAATGCATCAGTGCATGATGCAAAAGCTCAAAGCTGCAGACAGAGATGCAGATTGTCTCAAAAGAGACCGTTTTTAAAAAAGGAAAAGTGCATTGGTGGATATCATTCTTTTTATTTGGTGGAGCATCCTAATCTTCTCAGCCTCCTGCAGATTTGTATAGAATTTGGTGTCAAATATGGCAAGTTTGACATTAATGCTGTCCTTATGAAAAGAAATAGCATTTCATCACAAACTTATTAATGACCTCATAAATGAAGCGGAAACCAGACAAAGATGGGATGAGGCAATAACACTCATATACCGGGTATTAATTACTTGTTTGCTGTGGTCACATATTTGAAAACATGGTTTTCATTTAGTCTGCTTTATTTAATAAAACAGTTCTCTGTTTGCTTCAATAAATCAAAAACTGTTATCAGGGTCCTTGTTTTTATTTATCTTTTGAAAACCAGTTTGCATTATAGTAGAATGTTATGCAAATAAGCAAAATTTTTAAAATTTTGGTTTAACACAAATCTATTGTAAATGAATGGGTCAGATTGGGCTGGGTCAGAAATTACGTGGTAGTGCTAGGTTGGGTCAGGCTGAGTCCAATGTGTGATGGGTCTGGTTGGGTCCAAGGACAACTCTGGTCACTAACACTTCAAATTATAATATGTGTCTGTACAGTTATCCACACAGCTAGCATTATTTAACCATAGGTAGTGAGATAATCTGTGCCTCTGTCATTAAAAACAGACTTCAAGTTAGCTCCTCTCAAGATGATCAAAGAGGAATTTTGTGGCATTTCTAGGCACTGATGGTATTTCCATTTCATGCAAGCAATTTATCCGAGCATCTTATTGAATACCATTGCAAACCTGATATGAAATTATGCTGAATCTGAATTTGGACTAAGCATGCAACTTCTTGCTGTTCTGGCATTTGTTCCAGCAACTGTTGTTGACACATTTAGACAGCTTCTTTCTTAGACTGATGGTTTTCCAAATGAAAGGACAGCCCATTTTAGATCTGGAGGATTTGTGAATTAGTACTCCAATCCATCATGATCATTGATGAATACCTCAATTTCAACAAGAGACGTGGAACTCTTGTGTTGGTCAACAAGAGATGTGGAACTGTTGTCAGATGGGTCACCAATAAATAATATGTTAAAGGTTGGCAACAAAGTTTGCTTGTTCCCATCTAACTACCTGAATATTTTTGAAGGCTTTTGATAATGAAGCAAAGTTGGAAAAATGCTCATGTCAAACATCACTTTGAAGGCCAGCCTCAACAAATGTATAAAATATATCATGACAATGCACAAAGCATCATCAGCATCATACACAAATATGCACAAAAAGACTAATTTGACTAACTTAGCACATAATTATGCTCTACAGAAACAAATAATTAGTGTCTCCTTATGTCTTGTGCCTTAATGAATTCAGTTCCTTTGTTTAAGTTAGCACTCATATGACAGGCTCATTTAAGCTGACCTATTGAGCAACTGAATAGTAAGTAGCTGTCTGCAAACAACTGTCCAGTGAGTAACTCCTGGTAAAGAAATTTTCTGTAAACAATGAATGGCATGTTATCGTTATCACTGGTCCTTGCTGGTTCATTAATGTTAGCTTTAGATCTCTTTAATTTCCATTTCAATCAGAAGTCAAACAAAAACGAGGTGTCATTCATCAACAGATACAAGGTTTTCTTCCTCGATTTGTCACTATCTTGGTAGCAAGTAATAAAACAATGGGGTTATCATAAATATTAGATTTTCTTTTTAACAAACTTGAAATATGCTAGACATGGACAAAAAGAGCAATTCTAACTAACATAAAAACTTCTAAGTTACACCAACAAACATTCTTATTGTTTCTCACCTTTCCCCAGTAGCCTTCAAATAGAACTTTGCTCTTGATATTCACAAATGCAACTCAATCCAAACAAAAACACAAAAAATAAAAAAGAAAACATAATCTGAATAGCAAGAAATCAAAAAAGATTCAACAAAGTAAACTAAAATTAAAATAAGTAATTAAATGTTAGCCAAAAGTTGCACATGCACTTTGGATTACAGAACAGTTATAGTTATGACACAAAAACGGGTTAATATCTACTTATACATAATGCAAAAACTATTATGTTTTAAACTAACAATTGGATAGATAACTATAACAATTCTGCATAATATAGCTACTCTAAAATTATTATTGGGAAGAGGAAAAGTTCACCACTAACATTCAGGCAGTTAGCACAAGTCAGCATATGAGAATACGATGAAGCAATGAAAAAGACAAGACCAACACAAAATCCATCTGGGTCAAAAGTAATTGAAGCACCTTTGTACCGGGGTACCTAACAACAACATACCCCTAAATTACCAACCTGGTTGACAATCTAATCTAATGATTTCTATAGAGCCATTATCGTTATGTACAAAACATCAACTGATGGTTGCTTCAAGTGAATCTGTAGTCAAAAATTTTAAGACATTAGAGAAGTTTAGTCAAATTCAAAAAGTCAGGGAAACCAGAAGTCTAACTATAGTGGATAAACTAGCTGAAACAGATCAGTCTGAAGTATAGACCTAATTGTTACTAAAGAACTAATATAATGCACTCAGGTCTTCAGACCAGCCAATTAGAATGCCAGGGAGATCAACAATGCTCTGGTATGAGGCACAATAAGTGCCTGTTGACCAAGTGCAAAATTTGTTAGTATGAAGGTAAGCAGTCAGGGTTAACACAGATATTCCATCGTAGCAAGTGCAGCATGAAATAGGTTGATATTTAGGGTCTTTTTTACAGTTCGGGCATAATATGTTGATACTTTGGGGTCTTTGTTATGGCTCGGGCATAACATGTTGATACTCTGAGCCTGCCTTTGCTAGGAAAGCGCCTACTTGGTTTACAGTGATACGCCATGAAAGCACTTGCACGTACCTGATTAACAATGGTACCCTCTGTTCGGCCTATTGCCTCCAGCCATCTCTCTCGAAGAACTGCTGGCTTCTTTGGCACACGATAGAAGTGGCGATTGTCATGGTACCCTCGGTAACGTGAACGAAATTTGCAATTAGGAAACCCGCATGTTGTTGGCATTGCTCAAATAGCTTACCTGCATAAAAGTTACAAAAATGTTAATTAAATACTAACACTTGCATAGCCTATTAAGATTTTAAAAAACATGTTTTTTTCACATTGCCATGACTGGAGGTGCAAATAATGTGATCAGGATTGCACATTTAAGGTTATGTCCAAAAGCCTTTTAGTCACCCTTGATATAATCTACCCCCCAAAATCAGCAGTCTCAGCACCAAGAATCCTAGGTCTAGGCTTAAACACATCCATCATCAACTCAGCCTCCCACACATATTTTCAGGCTGTCATGCACAACCCTAGGTTTTGAGTTTTGTCAAATTTCCAGTGCAGTTGGCTTCCAAACCCAAACAGTGCCATGATATATGTTTGGAAATTTGGATTTTTAACAATTTTGCAGTTCTCTATAAGTTGCATAAGGATTTGTCGATTCAGATAATGGAAAAAACTACCATGAAATGAAAATGAGTAGATGTCAATATTGATGATAAACTTGCTGTTGTGGAGGTTAGCTCATCAGCTTTACCAATCTTACAGTGTAGACCTCATAGTATAGTCTAGAAAGTCAGTTATTTAATGTTCAACTCCAGGAAGCAAATTTCCTATTTTGGCTCAACTTAGCCAACCTAGTAAAATCAGTCCAGACTTGTCAATATGCAGGAGTGAAAAGGTGCCGCAAAAAAGCAATTGCTTTAAAGCATTATTAGATCACTGTTGTGACATGTTCGATGAGATAACTGGTTTCTTTTGAATCACCGGAAATGCAGGAGAGAAAGCTCAAGGTCCTTGAGAAAGGCCATGTCACTTTTGTTGATTGAGCGAAGTGTCTCAAAAGCCATTTGAACAAAATGAAGCATAATCACTGACCATTTTCTGATCGCAGCATGTTCAGATACTCAACTGTCCAACACAGAGATTGTGGACAGGTAAGAGGTTGCTACGGTAGCTTTGACCATGATGTCCCATATTAGACTGAGCCCAGAACACCATGGAATTAGGGAGAAGCTTAAGGCAAAAAATTAAAAATACAGTAATAAAACTAAATAAATAAAATAATACTAACAATGAATACCAATTATCAGTTTATTAGGCTGCAAAAAGGATATCCCCACATACTAGACTAAAGTGATGTCACTGCTGCCCATACTTGGTGTATTATACACTATACCAGTTACTACATATGCCAATAAAAATAGCATCTGTGATGGAAAAGCAATAAAATTTCTAAAGCTTTATCAGCTAAGTTATGAATGCCTTATCAACTCAAACAAGCAACCAACAGAGTTCTTCATAAATAAATATAGGTAGGCTAACAAAGTAAAAAAGTGCAAGGAGTATTTACAGAACTTTCTTTTAAAAAACTTTGGTCCCTGCAATTTACAAAATCAGTACTTTGTGCCAATTTCTATTTTGTTTTATTGACGCAGGGTCGAGGTCATAAGGCTACAGTCGCTATATAAAAACGTGAAGACCTATGTTTACATCTTACATTTATTGTAGCACGATTCGAAGACTAGTTTTGCTACGTGTTTTCTTCAACAAAACAACGTATATTTTATTCAGAGAACGATAACACAACTAAAGCACATGCACTCCATCTTATAACCATTGCAAAGGCAGGGCTTTCTCTAATTCTAAACTAAGTATGATAATGGCTACCATACGTGGTTTGTCATACATACCAGCTGAAGAACTGCATTCGTCGTGCGACTCGTCCTCGGAAGCGGACCGGAAGCGACCCCCAGGAGCGTCTTTCGACACTGTCCGCTTCGAGGTTATCACTTTTACTCAAAATGACCTTACACAGCAAACTCGTTCTATACCAAAAGCTTGCCTTTAAATGAATTCATTCTCGCTCATCGCCCAGAAGTAAATGGCTTCTGCTTCGTTCGTCAGATGGCAATAGAATTTTGATTTTAATAATTACTAATTAGGCAAAACTGAACCGGAAGTCAAATCTATGTCATTTGCCATCGTTGTCATTCCGTTTCTAATTCATAAATTACGGTGGCACAATAGTAAGTATGTAACACGTGTACTCGTTATATCCGTCGTTATCTAATCTAATCTTCTATAGCGCCGTTATCATAATGTCTAAAGCATCAGTCGATGGTAGCTTCAAGTCAAAATCGCAGTCAAAAATCATAAACCGTTGGGGAAGCCGGTTCAAATTCCGATAGGTCAGAGACACCAGAAGCCAGGTACGGTGGGTAAGAAAGTTGGAAGCGATGAGTCCTAAGTTTAGACCTGAATGACAACAAAGAAGTGGCAGAATTATAAAATGAATATGCTGCGATCTCCAGTGGACCTATTCATCAAGTAAATAGCTAAAGGATTACAGCCGATTACCAGTCCAAACCCTGTGACTTTAGGTCATACAGTCATAAATCATAATGAAAAGCGGCAGCGGGATAATTTCTTCAAAATCAACAGTCAGGTCTATTCTCAAGAACTGCATAGTAAAATTGGTTAAAAGAATATACATGTACACTACTCAACTGTCTCGAAGAAAAAAACTCTCCAGCCTATTGCTTTGCCCATATTTATTATTGCAATTGAAAGTTTGAACATTTTCATCACTACTAGTAGGCCTACTACTGCAACTACAACTCCCAATCCCTCGCCATTTCTCTTGGGCAGCACAGAATAGCCTTCCCTTGAGAAAATCTCAAGAGGCAGCCAAGACCCATGGTATGAAGTATCACTGGCTTCATTTTCTTAGCCCCGGCATATGAGGGCGAGTAACCAGTCCTCTCCTTCGCTCTGATATTACCACCGACAAAGTACTCATTTCACGGCCGAGTTCGTTAGGGGACCAAAGTGGAACAGAAATCTCTAAACATCTTTCACTTCTGATGAGGATTTGAATCCTCAATTATAACCTCTAGTTAGACAGTCCAGCACCCAACCACCAGACTTTTGCGCACCCCACTTTGCCACTGCGTTGTCAACTGATGCTATTAAAAAAAATGTACAAATAATTATACTTTTTACTTTGTCTCATACATCAGCTAAATCCAAGATGTAAAACAGGTTTTTATTTTTCTCAAAACTCACCTTATTAACGTATTTTATTTATGAGAACGTTTTGTGTAAGTTTTCTGCTAAATATTTGCTTTTGAAAAAAATTTGCATTACAATGACAATGCATGAATTGTATTCATGTATGTGATGCATTTCATATTACACTGGCCAACAGAAAAATTTTTTTTTCTTGTTGCCTTCGGTTTTAGACCTGTTCTTGGGGTAATTTTGGGCGCTGATTCAGAAAATGTCATTGGATTGAGTGCATCAGGTCTAGTTTCTGAGATATCGTCGATTTTGTAAAGAAAACCCAGTCCACTCTTTAAACGATGTCTTTGGCAAAACTAAAATGTCATAATAAGCTTTATTTATGGCTAATTATAATTCTTGCTGATTCATATAATGCCTACATCCTTATAATGTAAAATCAGCATATCTTGCCGCGTGCTGAGATATTACTAATTCAACGAAATAACTATTCCGTAGCCTACAGCTTACTCAGCACTAAATTCATGGCCTCATTTAGAATTTATCTGTGCTTATACAGCGTTTCATGGTTTCGAACTATGTAAATAGATTATGCTGAAGTCAGCATTTATAGCGTATATAAACCGCCTCCTGAAAGCTAGAGCAGCCGCAGTCGTCTTAGGGCATATTAAGAGTTGGTCGCAAGAACAATCTGTGAATGTGAGCATTAAATAACTACATGTTCTTACTATTTTTTAGGTTAGTCATTTAATTCCTCAGATGCGAACATCCTTAAGGTTATGGCTACTTCCAGACGGAGCTGCATTAACCATCCAGACATATTCTGCTACATTTGTGGGGAATACACACTAAAAGCAAACAGGAAACCGATTTCTGAGTTTGTAAAAAGAGCATATGTAGGTTATTTTGGTGTCAAACTTGGAGATCAAGATAAGCAATGGGCTCCTCATACAGTATGCGAAACTTGTATTGAACAATTGCGCCACTGGACAATTGGAAAGAGAAGCTGCCTGAAATTTGGTGTACCGATGGTTTGGAGGGAACAGATAAACCACTTCGACGACTGTTACTTTTGTATGGTTAATATCATAGGCATCAATCGAAATAATCGTCACAAGTTGTCTCACCCTGATATACCTTCAGCCAGGAGACCTGTTCCGCATTCGGATATTGTACCAGTTCCACCTTTTCGCGAACTACCTCAGCTCTCAGACGATGAGACTTGCATGTCCAATATCGGACAAGATGACGAAAGTGAAGAAAGTGGGGGCAGTGACAGTGATTTCCAATCAACTTCACACAGTGAACGTTTTGACCAAAAAGAGTTGAGTGATCTGATCAGGGACTTAAATCTTTCCAAAGAGTCCTCTGAATTGCTTGCGTCCAGACTAAAGGAAAAGAATGCACTTCAGCCTGGAACGAAAATTACAATTTATAGAAACAGAGAAAAGGATTTGCTGCCATTCTTTACCGAAGATAACAACCTAGTATTCTGTAATGACATCAGCAACTTATTGAAGAAAATTGGTCTGTCGGATTACAGCCCAGATGAGTGGCGTCTTTTTATCGACAGTTCAAAACGTAGTCTGAAATGTGTGCTTTTAAATAACGGCAACAAATTTGGTTCTATTCCAATCGGTCACTCCACCAGGATGAAAGAAGAGTACAATGCCATCTCTTTAGTACTGGAAAAGATAAAATACAAAGAACATCAATGGGTAATTTGTGTAGACTTGAAGATGGTAAATTTCCTCCTTGGTCAACAAAGTGGCTACACAAAGTATCCCTGGTTTTTGTGTCTTTGGGACAGTAGAGCCAAGCATGAACATTGGACAAGAAAAGATTGACCTTCGAGGAAAGACGTGGTGGTTGGAGCTCAAAATGTAATCAAGGAATCTTTGGTGGCACGAGATAGGATCATACTGCCACCACTACATATAAAGCTAGGCCTGATGAAACAATTTGTCAGGGCTTTGAATAAAGAAGGTTCATGCTTCGAATACATAGTACACAAGTTACCAGGAATTACAATGGAAAAATTGAAGGCTGAAATCTTCGATGGTCCACAGATCAGGCAACTTATGAATGACCCACTTTTCATACCATCAATGAATGAAATCGAATCTTGTGCCTGGTCTTCCTTTGTTCTTGTAACTAAAAATTTTCTTGGCAACAAGAAGGCAGACAATTATGCACAACTAGTAGAGGATATGCTTCTTCATTTCAACAAGCTTGGCTGCAACATGAGCATTAAAGTCCATTATCTCCACAGTCACTTAGATCGCTTTCCAGAGAATCTTGGTTACTTCAGCGAAGAGCAAGGTGAAAGATTTCACCAAGACATCAAAACAATGGAAAATCGATATCAAGGAAGATGGGATGCACACATGATGGCAGACTATTGCTGGAATATTATGCGCGATTGTTCCGGCAGATGCCACACTCGGAAATCGTACAAAAGGAGCTTCTTCGGTGTCGAATGACTTGAAATTTTTATAACAAACTTGTTCTGTTTGGTATCATATAAGTACAGTTTCAGGTACTACCATTTTCTTTTAAGTATTTGTATTATTATGTTTATTTAGTGTATCACATAATAAACTGAGCACTACATAATTATAGCTATAGCCTTATGTTTTATGGGCGAGCAGAGGCAAGGACTGGTATATGGCATAATGTTCTATATCTCGAAAACTAGACCTGCTGGGAGAAAACTGGTGCCTTTTCTGGAATCAGCAGATCAAATATACCCAGAAACAGTTCTAACATTTGAGGCAACAAATTATGTGTTGGCCAGTGTTATTGTTGTTCCTCCATCCATCGGTGACCATGGTTGGGGTCACCCATTAAGGCCCGCAGACAAAGAGAGAGGTCATATAACTGAAGACACGGTAGCAATAATGCCCATTGTGGATGTCAGCACCTAAATTTGGTACCCTAAACAGCAACTTCAGTCAGACAGCATGTTCTACTATGTTAAATCATCATTAACGCACTTCCCTTGCAGCAGCCTAAGTTCTGGCAGATGTACCATGCCTTGCACGTATACTGGTTACCAAGAGAATATGTATTGCAGGGAAACTTGTTCTCATCCATCTGCAGTTGTAATAACGTGGCCTGATACCAGCAGACAGGGACCATCACCTAATCCGATAGGGGTCGTCCATAAAGGACGTCTGAAGTGGGAGGACAGAAGGGGTCATGCAAATGCGGACAAGGGGGAGGGTGGGTTATGCCCTATGCGGACATCCATATATAAACTTAGGACATGTACATAGCTTTTAGTACAACCCCGTGCTTTAAACACCAACTTCAGTCAGATGGCAGACACTCTGTGCTCAGCTGGTTCATCAATAGTAATGTTCGGTTGCAGACAGCTAAAGAAACATTTCAAGTTTTCAACCTATCTGAAGTCACATCTATTTAGATCTGTTAGATAGCCATGTGTGATGCCATTGTGAAGTTCTTTTAAATAAGATAGAACGAGTAGCTAATTAACAACGTTTTTCATGATGTTGGTCTTTTATTGTTCACTGGCTTTGGAGTGCAGACGTCTGTAAGAGGAAGGGGAGGGTAAGACCAACTACCGACAGATGCGGACAAGGGGGAGGGAGGGATCCAAAAGTAGGTCATTTTTGTGGATGTCCTTTATGGATGTATAGACAACTTTGGTATACCATGCTTTCTTCTGCAGGGGTCGTCCTTTTGGAATATTCCTGCACCAATGTCCCAGAAACAGATCAAGAAACCTATCATCCTATCTTAAACTGCACATTTTAAAATCCGTCAGACAGCAGTGTTTCTGCACCAGTAATAATAGGCTCTTAACCCTCATCCACATACCTGGGGTCCAAGCGGACCCCAGCCATTTTAGAATATGTGTAACTTTTGTTCCCTTGATGCCATAACACTATTATTTTATGTAATTGTCAGCCCTTCATCAACAGCTGCATGAATTTATAGGTCAACAAATTACACTGGTCAACATAGAAATCGTTACTGACTGGAAAAGGCCCTAATGTGTAGCATCTTGGTGTGCTGAACACGAATATAACCATAAAAAAATTTTATTGGCTCTCGTTTTGAAAATATTTCATATAGTTCATTTTTTATGTTTCACCATGTAAATTTATGCAGTAGGACTGCGACAATATCTTAAATAAGTCTAGAATGATGTAATATTCCACCTCATTGCATAATCCCATCATGGACACATCATGCACAGTTGATTACGTCATTTTCTGATGCAATGTAAAACTACAGCCAGTCGGCTGCTGACGTAAGATGACGTCAGCAGTGTACTATATAAAGCGAGTCGGAACGGTTGAGCATTTACAATATTACAGACTTTGTGCGAGACAGTTTAAGTTACTGTTTTATAAAACTATTATTACTTTATCCATTTAGATACAATACAGAACAGTAATGCCTCGGAAGTGCGTAAATACTGTGGACAACTTTTGTTACATTTGTGGGGAAGTGACATTTGCCAACCAGAAGAAAAGTATCACTTATCAAGTCAAGAAGGCATATCATGCTTACTTCGAATGCAAGGTTGGTGACCAAGACAAGCCATGGGCCCCGCATATATGCTGTGCTACATGTACAACACAGCTTTCACAGTGGTTGAATGGCAAAAGATCATCAATGCCGTTTGCAGTTCCCATGGTGTGGAGAGAGCAAAGCAACCACGTAGATGACTGTTACTTCTGCTTGGTTCCTCCTCTTTGTGCCATCGGTTGATGCCTTGTGCATTAGACACTGGCGCATTAGAAGTTGCTAATTATTATTATTTTTCCGGTGGAATAACGAAGCAAAAGAAGTCGACAATAGTCTACCCAAACATTCCGTCAGCATTGAGACCAGTTCCACATAGTGATGGACTTCCTATTCCAGAACCTCCAGCAGAATATATTTTCCTTGATTCATCTGATGAGGACAAGGGTGAGCCGACATGTTCTTCTCCTGGTCCGTCAGCGTGCAGTGATCCCGATTTTCACTGTGGTGCATCATCAACCCCACACAGAATAACACAGGAAGAACTAAATGACCTTGTTCGTGATTTGGACTTATCCAAAAACAAGGCAGAATTGCTAGGATCAAGACTCCAACAATGGAATCTTCTAGAAGAAGATGTCACAATTACTTCATATAGAAAGCGCCATCAGCAGTTGGAACCTTTCTTTATGAAGGAAGGTAATCTGGTATTCTGTTCCAATATTGACGACCTCAGGAATGCCTTACAGATCACTCATGACCCACAAGAATGGAGACTCTTTGTAGACTCTTCAACACTGAGTCTTAAGGCTGTGCTTTTGCACAATGGAAACCGTCTTCCATCTATTCCATTAGCGCATGCTGTCCACATGAAAGAGACATACGATAACCTAAAACAGCTACTGCATTCCATTGACTATAACAGGTACAAATGGCACCTGTGTGGTGATTTGAAGGTAGTTGCCATTTTAATGGGACTGCAGCAAGGATATACAAAATATATGTGTTTCTTGTGTGAGTGGGATAGCCGAGCAAGAGAGTTGCACTACGTGCGGAAGGAATGGACTCCCAGACAAAACATGGCAGTTGGACAGAAGAATATCCAGCACCCAGCTCTGGTCGAGGCTCACAAAATCCTACTACCACCCCTTCACATCAAACTAGGTTTGGTGAAGAACTTCGTGAAAGCCATGGACCGCACTTCGCCAGCTTTCCGATACCTGCATGAAAAATTCCCTCGACTCAGCGAAGCAAAGATTAAAGAGGGAGTTTTTGTGGGTCCTCAGATTAGAGAACTCTTCAAAGATGACCGCTTCAACAACTTGCTGGAGGGTGATGCGAAACAAGCATGGAATGCTTTTCGTCTAGTGTCTACAGACTTTCTGGGGAATGTTAGGGCAGAAAACTACAAGGAACTAGTAGAAGACATGCTCAAGCAGTACCAGAAATTTCGCTGCAATATGTCTCTGAAGATGCATTTCCTTCATTCCCATGTGGATTTCTTCCCTGACAACTGTGGTATGGTTAGTGACGAACATGGCGAACGTTTTCATCAAGATATCGCAACAATGGAGCAAAGGTACCAGGGAAAATGGTCGACTACAATGTTGGCTGACTACTGCTGGACACTCCGCATAGATGCTCCCGAACAGCTGTACAAGAGACAGGCAAAAAAATCTAAGAACTAGTCTATGACCTGGTTTTTACAAATATTAACTGTAAGTGTATCACTATTGGCATGCATTGTGCGATATAAAATTACTTCATTTCAGATTACAAAAAAACTAGAGCCAATTCGGCATTTTCACTGTCATATTCGTGTTCAGCACATACAAATTGATAAGAACTGACTAATTTCATTTCAGTAACATGACTTTTGTAAAAATTTGTTGTCCAGTGTTATTTTACAAAGGAAAAATTTTAAAATTTCCTGTGGGGTCCATAGAGACCCCTGGGGTCCAGTTGGACCCCCACAAATGAAAATATATTGAAAAAATGTAAATAAAATTACTTAGGCGCCCATTTTAAGGAAATGATGGAGCACTTCAATGTTTGGCAACTGTTCCTAGGCATTTCAATATAAAATGTCTCAAAGACGTGCTAGTTATACTGTTGCTGAAGATACTACTCTCTGATGAAGAAGGTGACGTTCAGAGCAACAAAGAAAGCAGCAATGAGATGGTTGATGAAGAAGATGAAATTGATCACGTTTCTGACGAAGAAGAAGCTGAGAGTGATGACTTTGAGCCTGCTGAAGAACCTGCACTTCCTGCAGCACAAGTTTGTGGCAGAACAGCAACTCGTGGTACAGCACGTGGCTGAGGTGGGTGCCAAGCCATGGATGAAGACGGGTCGTAATATCATTGGTGACAATCTTTTCACCAGCCTGCCTCTTGTAAAGACGCTGTTTGAACAGCATACTACGTTATGTGGGAACAATTCGCAAAAACAAGGCCGATATCCCATATGAAATGCAAGAAAAATCAGAGAAGTTTTGGCTTCTGTAGAAATTACACTTTGTAAATTACACTTATGTTCCAAAAAAGACAAAGGCTGTCATCTTGCTGTCCTCTACGCATCATGACAGTGCAACAGCAGGTGACGATCACAAGCCTCTTATCATACTTTCACTGCAATACCAAGAAGGGCGGAATAGACAACATGGACACACTTGCTGCAACATACTTCTGCAAACGAAAATGCAAACGATGGCCATTTTCATAGTTCTTCAACATAGTCCATGTCGCTTGCATTGCAGCTCTTGTTATCTGGCTATGCAACTGTCCAGAGTGGGAATCTCGAAGTGGCAGCCGTCATCGTTGACTATTCATGTTACAGTTGGGCCATGAGCTGGTTCACGAACACATTGCCGTAAGTGCTGCAAATTCCCGAGCTGTGCAAGGTGAAGTGAGAAATGCTATCAAGCGTACCAACATACAGGGTATATTGATTGAAGAGAAATGCAACCTTGACAGCCAAGAACCTTCCAGAAAGCATCGTTGCAACATCTTTCACGCAGTGCTGACAGAAAGGTGAAACAAGAGTGCACTGTTCTGCCGCAGATACGTCTGCATGGATCACTCGACACCTGACATTATGTGGGCCATGTGTATGTAACAGACGACCCCTAAACATATCAACTGAAGATTAAACCAGGATTTGTGCTTAGCTTAATAACTTTCTTCATTCAATTGAAATTCTTGAATTAAACTAAGCTTAAATTGAACAATTTGCTTTGATGAGCGACCTGTTACATTCATTATATAACATTTGCCAGGTACCTGATTTGTGTAATAAAAATATTCTTTCCATGACAAGTTAGGACCTACTTAATGAAAACTATTATGTGTTACTATGTTTAAAGAAGAACTTAGGCTGATTCGAAGTCGGAATGCAAATATCACTCAAAGCATGTATTTTAACCGTTGGGGTCCAAACAGACCCCAGGCATATAATAGCATGACTTTCATGACCAATGTGGATGAGGGTTAAAAGGCACTATACAAATATAAATTATATACACATACAAAATATAATTAAGTTCAGGTGTTCCTGTCCATCAAACTTTGTCAGAAATCAGATGGCCCAATTAGCGGGGCAATCTGTCCATTTCGGGTTTTTGTTCTTTGACACCATTACTGTAAAATTATGAACTTGTTTTGTGATATATCTGTAAAAGAATTTGGTGCTCAATAAAAAATTCCATTCAGTTCAGTTCAATATTCTTGGCTTACACAAATCGGCAGTATTGTCAGCGGTGTATCAGTGTATTCAGTATGGAGGCTGACACTGAGGCATAGGAGCCACAATACTGATACCTTTTTACTACATAACATTGCAAGAATATGCCAAATGAAACTGCCAACTGTTGGGGAGAAACCTAGACTGTAAGCACTTCAAGCATCTCAAATGATTAAGACAATACAAAAACACAAAATGCATGGACACTGCAGTTTAACAAAACTGTTAAAGGCTACACACAATCCACAACAATTTTAATTTCTGTTCCTTAGTCCTATTTCCACTTAATATGCTTCCATTTAATGTCTGGAAACCACCACCATAATAAAAAAGCATCTTTAGACATATTCCTGAAAACTTTTCATTGGAGCTTCAACTTCGGAAAAACCTCAACTTGAAAAAAAAATATCAACCGCAGAGCCACAACAGTCTTAGAAATTGGAAATCAACTGTTGGCTCTACTTGGGTTTAGTTTCTTGGTCGGTGACTTTGCGAATGAATACAGCATCCTCAGGTGGTGGGGATTTCATTTCACCATCTTCAAACATGTATGAAGAAGCAATGGCAAGTAGGGAACCATTGTGACTGAACGACAGTGCTGATATACTCGTTGGATATCTGAAAACAAGGAAAAAACAGAACTCGCCTGTAATTTCATAAAGTTCTGACAAAAGATTCATTTCAAATATAAAATAACAGCTTTGGTATTGGAAAATTGGAAATAAGCATATAACCGTCTGTTTAGCATTATTTTTTCAGTTGCTGCCATATCTGCCAACAGAGGATGATAATGTAGCCACAAATGAATCCAGAAGTTGGCAACAGGTGACAGTTTTACCATGGTTGCAGTTTTGCAAGGGGAAAACTTTTTATGACCTCTTTTAGTCATTCACAATTTTTCTACTGATTTTCCTAGGTCTACGTGGTTCTTTTTCCCCATTTGCTTCACTTCTAGCTCTTTTCCAATGATTTCACTATCTTTTCACTTCAGTTTCTCAATTTCTCCTTTATTTCTGTTAACAGTGTCAGCAACCATCCAAAACTATCTGTTGAGCTTCAATCATACTGGACTTCCCCAGTTCATAGCCTAGCATTAACCCAGGAAAAAACACAGTCTCTGAATTTTCTTTTAGTATATTTAATCAAATCAACAGTTTAAACATGACGGTACATTTGTCACCAACATTACAAATTCTATGCTCATGAATCCATAAATTGCTATCATCAGCAACAATCAATGACATTTGTAACTGAAACAATACATTAAGTTCAAACATCAAACTCTGCATTTGCTACCTCTTTCTATAGGCTAAAACCTGCCACATAAGAAAAAACTTCTCCAGACACCAATGATGCCAGACAACCATTTTACTGGCATTCACCCAATGCTTTGCATTTCCCCAACAACCGCATGCACGTCATCAATATGTGGCAGTCAGACGCATTCAGCAATCCAAGGCACATAACATAGATATGCCCAAACAAGTCAACAACACGATGACTCGTAATTGCTAACATCAAAGAAAATTCCTTTACAGATGCCCGTTTACAAATTCTGATCAAACAGTATTACCATATCCCTTTTAAAAAAATTTATGTAGGCAACCCTTGCAGAAACCATGGCTTGGAGGACAACTCAATGGTGTGCCCCTACCCTAAATCAACTCATTTTCTATTTCTAGCTTGACTCAACAAAGATGCTTTCTTAGCAGATGTTTGAATAGGCATTAAGTGCAGTACATATATCAGAAAATGCACAATTACCTGTGAAACTGGCAAAGGCGCTTCTTGTTAAAGCCATCCCAAATGTTGACAAAGCCATCTGAGCCACCTGTTGCAAATGTGCTATGGGCCGAGTGGAATGCAATTGCATTCACCGGATAAATCTTCTCAATGCCATCCTCTTTGATGCGATGACATTTGAAGGCGTATTTCTTTTTCTGAACTTCAGGAGCAGGGTCCAAATATTCAACAGCAACACGACCTATCAGAAAAAAAGAACTTGCATTACCCATTAACTTAACAATAATTAATCATTTAATTGGTTATGGCTCTTGGCTATGAGCTCTTTCACACAAAACATTTTATTAAAAAAATTCAGCAACAGCCATCACAGCATAAAACTGTTTCTGTTTCTTAAAATTAAAAGTTATTTCAATAATATTAATTATGTTCCATCTGTTTAAGCATCAGCTTCACAAAAACATGCCAGTCTTGTCACGATTGCTCTGCTATACTAAAAAGAAACCTGCAGTTAAACAGAAAATGTCAACAATCACATTAAGTCTGCACATGCTGGATTTAATAAATTACAATTTTGTAATTATTGTTATATAGTTATATTACAAGTTATAATTTTATAAATTATGGCAGTCTAACTTGCCTTCAATGGAACTAAGAACATATCCCTGTTTATTTGGAAATGAGCGGATGCATCGTGTCTGGTATTTGAGACTAGACTCTCGCCTCTGCTGTACATAGCCAGTATTACGCAGATCCCAAACAAGAACTCGTCGCCCTGCTGTTCCCACTATCAACTTGTCACCGCAAAGTGACATTGTATACACCTAGAAAAAACAACATGAATCACTTGTAGTAAACTGAGGTGTACATGTGCCTGAGCTAATAATCAGATCTATTATCCAAAGTCATAATATAAATAAATCACTTTTTTAGAGACATTTATTAAAGTGCAATTTAACATAGCTGCAAAATTCATATACCATTCTCCACAGTTCCTACACTGCAGCAGTCAGAAAATGAGAACAGAGAGAGAAATGGTGCGTTTTGAAATTAGATTGAACAGTACTACATGCCATTTCCTTTCTGAAATGAGGAGAGCATAAAACAAGGCAGAACCAATCACAGCAAATGTTGTGATTGGTTCTAATATGTTGAATTTAAAAACTATAGAAAAAACAAAGAAGTGATAGGAATTAGCAAACGTTCACTTACTTTGTCTGGCTGTGAGAACGACCCTGCCTGGTTAGGTCCACGCTGATCCCAGAGCTTCACGCTGCAGTCCCAGCTGCCCGTTATAATGACATTCACGTCAGGGCAGAATTCCACACATCGAATTGCTGCTTCATGTGTACCAAGAGTAATCTCTGCAAAACACAGTTAGCATGACTCAATCTCATAAAATAATTAATCTAAAACCCAAGCAGCTATAGCATAATCTCAGAAGTTGAAGGATCTTTTGGCTGAAGAACAAACTGACCCAAGAAAATTGGGGAGCATCATGCAGCCCATCTTCAACCTCTGCCTTAAAGTACACAAAAAAACTTATTGTCTTACCCAAGATCAGTCAAATTCCAGCCAGGTCACTTAGATACAGAGATTCATTTAGACACAGTCTGTGCTCAGATGAAAAGACATCAAGGATAAAATGAATTTCCAGTGAATTGGAAAACTAAAACATCTGAAATTAACTGGACAATCAAATACTCACACATTTGTATAAAAATCAGCAAACTTACCTGAACATGTTGGTAAAATAAAACCATTGGCCTACATAACTAAATTTAGCAATATTTACTGAAACAAAGCACCAACTCTCTGATGAGCTCTTAAGAAGAAACACTGAATTATTAGAAATAGTACACTTCTGACAGACTGTGAATAAAAACATTATTCAAACGTTATAAAAAAAATAAAAACATCAGTCTTACCAGTGTTAGTGTTAAAATTGAACTGCTTGAGGGTGTTGTCAAGTCCACCACTAAATACGTGAACTGCATCCTGTAAAGCAGCAACATCAGAACTAAGACATATTAACAAAGCCAGAATACCCAGTGCTAAGTCAAATCACATATCATTAATTGAGATGGCAGTGCTTAACTTAGGAAGCTTCATTCAAGATAAGCTCCCAATTGTTTGAAACTCCAGATTCTCAGGAAAAAATCTGATTCAACTCTCCGGCAAAACTTTAAATATCTGTCCTGTGTATGGTAAACATAACCACACAACTCCTCCAGGCTCCCACTTATCAGCTTCAAAAGTTAATGGGTTTTACATTAACAAAACTTTTTAGGATAGCTACCTACATCGTCATTTATACATTATTAACAACTGAAATGGAACTCATTACAATTTTAATCAAAAGGGCACCAATAAAGCCAAACTGATTCATCACTTTCATTTGTTGATGAAAATCATGAGTTAGATAAGTAAAAGATACAATGCTTAACTGACTATCGTTTATACCTTTCATCACCTATATTACTGCCTATGTACATAAATGCAAAAACAGGCAAATCCTGTCAGCAGAACACTAATGTTCCTTTTGGGTACAATCACTGACACACATATATTAATGTGTTTCAGAGTAATGAGTTCTTGGTGGTCAAGAGAAGTACCCAAATCTGAATATCCCTCCCATAAACTATTACAAAGCTGGATTTAATAATTTATGCATAACAAAGTCTATAAAATGCAGAAATTCAAAATGTAAGACTCAGCACCATGGCCCCACAACTCTGATACCAACTCGACAATTATCAACAGCAAATTTTCCAACCATTTCTGAAGACTGGCAAGTTGAAAGCCAAGAGACGGTAACCAATTTTCAGGATGAGAGTTGACAAAGCAAACAAGTACGATTTACCTGAAAGCAGCAGTCCAAAACAGGTGCTGAATGAGAATATTTAATTCGCATGGTATTGTCATTGACATCATACAGGCGAACAGTTGTGTCCCAAGACGAAACAAGCAAGAACTGAGAAGAATTTGGCGCAAACTTCACAGCTGACACTCCATCCTCAGGACCGTTTGCTAGCTTAATCTCACTCATGTCGTGACCTGAAAACATTTTACAATTAACATATCATAAATGAATATAAACTAAACAAAACATCATGTCACTGCCACACAAAAGCAAACTTAAATCTCTTATTTTACACTTATGATGTGCTTTTGGCCATCTCATAATTCTGATATAGCACAATACACACATATATCTGACAGCAATCAAAGACAAGAATTACTTAGCTTCCCTTTATTCAATCTGTTAACAGCAAAATATAACCATATTTAATAGTAATTTGGACTTGTCCAGTCAGGAGAACCATTACATACATTGTCTCTGCATTTCTCTTAAGAACCTCTCAATAAACTTCTTGCTAGCCTAACTCCGTGCTGATTTCTAGCCAGCCTAATTCAGCGGTAGATTTATGAAAAAACTACAAGTTCATCTGCACATAAATGAAGCTTGTATAGGTCTAAACTGCAAATCCTGCACACACACGTACAGACCATCCAGTGAATTCACATCCACATGGTGGACAGTTGTCTTGCATGCAGAATCCTTCATCCAGATCACACTGATGATTAAGAATGACACCAAGCCTAATGAAGCCTGGCAGCACATCATTCCAAGGTAACCAGTTAAGCGCATCACATTCATGCTCCCAAGTTTCTGATGTCAGACGATGAATTCCTAGAAAGCCAACTGACAAGAACCTCTATGAATGCCGACCTAATGAACCCAAATCCATCATTGGCTGTAAGTGACATGTGACATTAAGTTCTGCAGCTACAACAAAATGTGCATATTATGCCTGGGTGCTGGTCATGGTCTTGGAAGACGTACAATATGATAGATTGCTTCATCAATTCACTTGATAATTCTCAGACATTCGAAATTCTACTGCATTTCAGTCTGTGCTTAGGAGTATTTTCTTAAGTCTGCTGTAGATTTTATATGTTTCAGGAAGTATTTGGCTGCATGTCACTGAAGCCCAACCACCATTTTGAATTTGTCAACCTGTAACAGACTGATTCCTGTATGGACACTGTCAAGCCCCGGACTCACATATGCCGATCAGTGACCGGAAAATGTATTTCAGTCTTCTACCATCTGAGGAAATGCCAGTCAGTGGCATAACATTGTGCTCCAGATTTCATTCAGCTGTTGTCATTCTTCATCTTCAATGCAATGTGGACTTTGTTAGTTGTGTTCTACATGCATGTGAGAGACCTGCTAAAAAAATTTCTGCAACTGTCCCACTTTTATTTCAGGTTGTCCTTATTTGCACTGAAATAGGCCTATGTAAACACTCCATTTATGAAATAATAATTAGCAACTTCTAATGCGCCAGTGTCTAATGCACAAGGCATCAACCGATGGAACACCAAAACCAAGCCACAATCAGGTCGATATCCAGAAGGTCAGTCCGCACGACAGAGAGGCGGCCTATGGTGGATAAGCAATTTGAAACAGGTAAGTTTTAAGTTGAGAACGAAATGACAGGAGCGACTGAGCAGAACGAACAGACACAGGGAGGAAATTCCAAAATTTTGGTCCAGCAACCGAAAATGCTCATTTACCCAGAACAGTTCTAGCCCAAGGTATGACCAGAGAAAGGCAATCAGATGACCTTGCAGAATAATGGTAAGTCTGGGGAATAAGGACTGATTTCAAGTATTGTGGTTGGCCATAGTTCAATGTTTTATAAACTGTAAGTCCTAATTTGAAACAAATCCTTTGCTGAAAGGAAGCCAATGTAAAGATTTAAGCACAGGGGTTATATGCTCATATTTAGAATTATTTGTTATGGCTCTAGCCAAGGAGTTCTGAACTCTTTAGAGTTTCTGCATGTTTTATTTAGTGATACCAACAAGAATGGAGTTACAATAGTCAAGACGACTGGAGACCAATGCGTTAGCTAAGGATATTCTGGAAGACACGGGGACATAATGCCTAATTCTGCGTATGTCTCGAATATACATATATGATGACTTACAAATACCATTTACATAGTTTGTGAGGGACATGGTTGAATCGAAACAACACCTAAGTCACGAACAGTATCAGTCATCTCAATGAGTGAATCACCCAGTTTTACAGATTTAAGCCATTCGAATTTCTTAAGTTGCTGAGGAGTGCCAAGCAGTAGAAATTCAGTTTTTGAGGGGTTAAGGAGAAGTTTATTTGCTGCCATCCAAGACTGCAGCTCTTGAAAGGCATCAGACAACAGCTGCACAGATGAGTGACAAGTCAAACTGTCAAATGAGATGTAGATTTGGGTGTCATCAGCATAGAAATGATATCCCAGTGAATGATTGTCTAGCAGAGTACCTAGAGGTGTGGTGTATAATGTAAACAAAAGAGGACCAAGTACAGAACTCTGCGGAAGGCCACAAGCCAACGAGGCACTAGCTGAATAATGTCCATTTAAATATACAGATTGAGTGCGAGGGCTGAGGTAAGTAGCCAACCAGTGTAGGGCAGGACCAGAAACTCCAAACCAATGTTGAAGACGATGCAAAGGGAGAGAGTGGTTGACAGTATCAAAGGCAGCAGACAAATCAAGGAGAACAAGTGCAGTCACCTTACCCTTATCCATGGAGCACATGATGTCGTTATGAACAGCAAGCAGGGCAGATTCTGTTAAATGAAATTTACGGTATGCAGACTGAAATGGAGAAATTAGTGGGTTGGAAGAAAGGTGAGCTTGCATATCATTCAAAACTACCCGTTCAAGAATTTTAGATATAAAATTCAAAATTGAGATGGGTCTGTAATTAGACAGGTCACTTGGATGAAAAGCACAACATGCACTAGTGTCCAATTGTACTGAATCATGTAAAATAATGTAATAAAATATTTACACAGTGCCATTCAAGCAAACTCACAAAAGTGCTGCTTATCTGGCCATATTACCACAACTCTGAAGCTAATGCAAAAGTTCTCTATTTTCTGGAACCAATCCAGGAATAATTTTCTATCAATTTTAAAAATTAAAACTTAACTCACTGGAAAAGGTTTTTGCCATATGTTTTCCCATATTCCAGAAGTGGTCTTATGCACTGGCGTACCTGAAGGGGATCTTGGGGCCCAGACTCCTGAGGCCAAGATGGTGAAACTTGGAATTCATGTGGATCTCATGAGATTTTTAGGTGTATCCCTGCCCTGATTGGTGACTCTTGACTTTGCTCTTTCAACAGATATGAGTGTCATACTGCAAAGAATATTTTCCAAGCTGATTTCAAATAGTCGACTGGTTTTATTTCGGCAAAATGTGTTTGCTTCCAAGCCTCCAGCCCAGACCTGCCAAGGGTTTAGGATGCTGCTCAGTTCCCTATTCATTAGGGGTTTCACATCATCGGTGCTTGCTGTCTCAGACCTCCTCAATTTTCATCCAGGTATTAAATGAAAAAGTCGTGTATGCCACTGGTCATAAGCAGATGTTTCCATTGATGCTCAATTTCGCTGGACTTTACATTGCAATTACAAAACAGGCTATTACAATAAATCACTTTTTGTAATGATACACTAATTAACAGGAAGTGCTTCCAACAAGTGGAAGCACTCTAATTTCTCTTGCAGTCTGAATTGGCCATATTTAAGCAAGATGTTTGCAAACGGTCGTTTCTTCAGGATTACCCAATATCCTCTAGTCGAAAATCTCAGGAGATACCTGCACATCACAACTTCTGGAATTTGGGTAAACATACATAGCAATCAGCTGCTCTCTACTGTGTAAAGTTTAGGCTTTACAAATTCATAGAAAATTCCTGGATCACTTCCGCAAGATGAGAATAGGTGCATTTGACTACTTATGCTAAGTTATCAACAGGTAAAATTTTATGATAATCAGTAACAGTGCCCAAAACTGAACACATGTCAACATTGTTACTCTTACTTACTCATTATTTATTCAACAGTCCTTCTGTCAACTAGCAGTGCTCCAATTTCTCTCACAATGTGGGGTTGCCTTATTGTTTACAAATAGCAAATAGGGTGACCACAAGTGGCCATTTCTTGAGAAATACCCAGTACTGCTTTGTGAGGAATTCTTGCTAAAATCTTGTACTCAGCACTTTGGTGCCTGCAAAGTAAATTAGCTAAACATCTGTTTCTAGCGTATAGTAGTATAGCTCAACAAACACATTCTGACTAAACAACTGCATAATAAGCACAAAAAATAAATAAGAAATACTGTACAAGAGAAGTGGAAGTTACTATAGACAGTAAAACAAGGTCCAGTAAAGGCAAAGTTTAGCCATGTGTACAGCGCTGTAACTAATTTAATTTGGGATGTTAACGCGCTGTAGATAATCGATAAAATTAATTAGGATGCCAAAGCGATAAATGGCATACTTATAGTATCGGGGACTGCGGCATAGTCATAGATATAATTAATATTCATGTTTGTGGGTGTGGCCTATTGTTGTTTTGGTGTGTCATGAAATAGACGTGCATTGTGTGATTCCCTTTACTATGATGTCAATATGTAAGCAACATTCAGAAGCTATGCATAAGAATAAACATAACATAAATTACACAGAATAAAAATAAACATTCAAAACCTAAATACTACACAAGAAATGAGTCACAGACTGAAAATGAGGCGCAGTGTTCAGAAACTAAGTGGAATACCTAGCAAGGGTATCGTTCGGCAACATGGCGCAAAATGTTTAAGAACTATAAATCAAATATTGGTCCAAAGCGTTCGTGTCGCACGAACTCGTCGAGATAGCTAGGTAGCATTTCTTTCATCATGCCAGTCACCCACTTGAACACGGATTTGGCCTTCTTCTGACAGTCCTCAATATTATTTGTGTGTGATCTACTGAGGGTCTATAAAGTCCCGGCTGTGATTCATTGTTTTATGAGTGTAACTGTGAGGCAAATAAGGTATATTCCAGTATGCTGATGTGTTATCAGAAACAATAACACAGCCGGGCGCAATAACCCATTTGATGATAGGCAATAATGCTTCTGCATCTCTTTTCATCCCTTGAGGACACTCCCCTTCATAATGGACTGCTTCGATTGGCATTTTGGACACCTCTACACGTATCCGCATAATTTTGACAACTCCTTAATAAGATTTTTGGGATGATTACACATAAAACATTCCATGGTACTATAAAGAATTTTTTGACTGTAAATACTGAAGCACACTTAATAAGCTTTACAAATACTAGTGATCTCGAATATATTCATATTTGCTGCAACTAAATCCAAACTTACAACGCAAAAGTCAGTGCAGGAATGAAGTCTGATGAAGTCAGTAAAGCCAGCACATATGCCCAGCCAAAAAGCGATTCCTCATAATATAATGAAGTTCCCTGGTCTCCGATAATATAATGAAGCCCCCAGTCTCCGATAATTTACTGAAGTATAAGGAAGCCAGGCCACAGAGAAGTCTCCGATAATGTAAATGAAGTCATGAAAGTGATCCCCGATAAACCAGGCCAAAACCACATGCAAGATCAATTTCGTGTTATAGAAAATTTACATTTGAGCCAGAAAATCAGAAACTTTACATATATATTTCGCACGGCATACTTATAGTATTGGGGACCGCTCTGTTTTGGTCGCTGCTTTTCGGCGTCGCCCGCCGCAGTGACGTTAATTATAGGTGTGGCTTCTGTAAATGTCCCGTCATTGATTAAAATAAATAGACATGTATTCTAATGTCTGCTATCAAATAAGGTTCACGGTTAAAGTCAGGGTTGGTTTGGCTTTGTAAATATTGAATAACGCTTAACTGATCTTTGCAAATAGTGTTTAGCTTGAAAAGATTCATCTTAGCGGCAACTAAGCTTAATGGCCGAAAGCCATGCCCAAAATAGCCCAAAACAGAGTGGTCCCCGATACTATAAGTATGCCTTTCGCACAATGGATGTCTCTTTCATGACACACCTACAACCAATCACGACACACCAAAACAACGATAAGCCACGTCTTTTATTGAGCGAGGGAACTGACCGCCATATCGGTCCCCGGTACTAGAAGTATGCCGCGATAAACTACCTCAAAAAGCTCACGCAACCGATGTGCCCCACACGACCTGGAACCGAACCCTTCTTGTCTATAAATTTTGCTTTGACTGAGCGCCTGTGAATAAGCTCGTTCCCGCGACTTAGCTTTATTTGGGCGCTGTACAAATCTCGAGTTTACGATTACAGTTCCGAGTCTGCACACTAGCTGCATCGAGTATCTAGTTCACAATTTAGACTTAATAAAACCAATCTCAAATATACAGCGCAAATGTAACTTAGAAAGGACATAAATTCTGCAGAAATTCACATTTAACAGCCAGAAGTAAAAATATATACAACAGTTACCTAAAGTTCACAAATAAACCAAAAACAAAATTAATTGCAAAATTACAGAACCGCCGCCACATAACCAATCAAAGCAAAAGTATCTGTATCCATGGCCGTCGTCTAGAAGTATCCAAATCTTCATCCAATCCGCTAAAAGCTAAGTCTACGACAGACGACTGTGGAAGTCCTGTTCGAATCCCTTTATTACCTCGTTGTTCAAACCTACAGTTAAAATTCCTATTACGTTAAAAGCAGAACTAAATCACCTAGATATGAGAGACAGTAAAGTAACTTTAAGCGCATTCAAGTCAATTTCTTGCCGCGCGCCATATTCTGCAATATCTGCGCGAGTCTTTCACATAAACTTTAAACACTCCTCTTCCATAAATCCTATTCTGATTCCTACTCTTCCCCTTGTCTATCATGCTCATCCAATTCCAAATGCCAATAACTGTCTGACCCTTGGATCTTTACCTGCTACCGAATCTGACTCTGCCTGCATATCAATTTCGTTTTGACCGAGCGCAGGTTCCCTCGACTTATCTTTCGTATGCGCAGTTGAAATCTCAAATTTATGACTACGATACGATAAAGATTGGAAAACAAGTATTGTAGTCGTAAAATCGAGATTTCTACAGCGCCCAACGAAGGCGAAGTCGCGGAACCAGCTAAATGGGGATTCACAGGCGCTCAGTCAAAACAAAATCGATAGGCAACAAGGTTTCGGTTAATAAAAGCTCAAGATCCAAGGCAGAGGTTAATCCGTCGTAAACATTGGGAGCGGCCCTATAATTGGGGTCTGGATGCGAAGCCCTATTAGCTTCCAGAGGCAAAGCACTTGGCATAGGGGTCCAGAAGTAGGCCTAATGCAGACAGACATAAAGCCCAACAGCTCAATAGACAAACAATGAGAAATGTCGCTAATATTATTTACAGTGGAATGTCAACTTATAGGCATACACAGCACTTACGAACACCATGACAGCAATGACAGAGTAGCGCAATATAAGCACATAATTATTTATTCGACATTGAACTTGCCGAAAATGTTCATATAATTATAACATCTAAGTAGGCCTAACAGATGATTAAAGTCTGCCATTTTGGCAACTGCAGCCAGTATTGCCCTATACTGTCTTAACTTTGATAATTCTTCTCTATTGTAGCAACGTAAACTCTTGGTTTTTTTACTCCCAAACAATAAGGCCTATGATCGGCCATTAATTCGATTAATAGGCCTGAAGCAGGGCTGGATTAAGGCTATTGGGGCCTCTAATTACAAAGTAATGTGGGCCTCCCTTCTTCCCTTCCGCGAAGCGACTCCTCAACGGTGGAGGCGTTTGGGGGCGTGTTGAGCTCCAGGCGGGGTCTTGGGCAAAGCCCTAGCCGCCAAGCCTTTCCATGTGCTTAAACGTTAAGTTCGTGATCTTGATCATGATCACTGTGCTGGATGAATCACTAAGTATTCACATAATTGTAATTATCGAGTCTAGTTTTGCGCGAAGCAATTAGTCTACCGTATTCAGAATACTGCAGTTTAATTATTCTTCATTAAGCTTTCACAGTAGGAGAGGCATCCTGTATGGACGAAAGTGTATTTCTGATGACTACCTGTGACTCAATTCGCTTGGTCGACCTGCGTATAATTATAAGTACATAGGGGGCCTATGTAATTACATAACACATACTTATGTCTTTCTGTCTACATAAGCAAAGGCAGAGACACCAATACATAGAGAGGTACAACTGGAAATTAAAGATTGGCATTGTTTACTAACGTCTTAAAGCGAAGAATGACAACCAGTTCAGTTTCCGATTTTACAGCTAAAATATTGCCGGGGCCCAACAAATGGCCGGGCCCCATGCGCAAAATATTGACAGGACACGGGCCCCAGAGGCGCCCATAGGATCGACTCCTCGGATCCAACAGGCAGGCAGACAGGAATGCATACGGTTACGGTGGGTGGTGTTTCAGAATAGGATCTGCGGAAGAGGAGTGTTTTCAGTGAAATACCTGCGCACAGATTGCAAGGGGTGAAGTGATGGGAGTTCGTAACACGGATCAGATAATTGTAATGCTGGTAGGAGTTTATTCCAGAGGGCTGGAGCAGCTATGGCAGTATTGTATCAATGAGGTATTTTGCGGGCATTATTTTCGGGCATTAGGGAGTATATTTGATGTATTTATTGGGGTTTCTTCATTTTCGACTGAATTCCAGTGAATTAGTTTCCACAACCTTATTGAAGAATGAGATTAAGATTGTTAGTTATGTAGTTCCAATGCTACTAGTGCTTATTTCCCACAGAAGAAATTCTGGTTTCTAGATCTGACGTACTGTAAGACATAGATTTCGATTAGACTCCTTCAACAGATTCAAACTCATTTCCCTATCCTCTGCTGATGACACACAACTCCATCCCCTCCCCTTCACACCCTCTCAGACACAATAAATAATCTACGTAACACGATCACCAAGATCAGCCAGGATGACGGCCAACCAAGAAAGTAGCGCAGTAGCAGCTCGCTGGTCGGTCGATCCCGATAGGGCCACAGTAGCAAATGCCCTCATCCAGGCTGGGTCCTCTTGCCAAAACATCGAGTGACTACCTTGCGGTGCAAAAACTAGTACGAGGCACAACTCTTCACAGAAACACATCTCTCAACGCCACTGTTGAAATGACTGGCAAGTATCAATCACGCAAAATTACCAGGATGCAATAAATGTTTGTGCCTTCAAAGGATAGGACTGTTCGGCCAGAGTACGATACCCTAGCTTGTTGGAATCTGTGATGTTGACATCACTGGACTACCACTCGACTCCACATACATTTATTGACGTATTGCTACTAAACTGATGATCTTTGGCCTGTATATAAACAGTAGCCGAAAGCAAATGCCACAGTTGCCATTCAAAGGCAATCAGATCATGTTATAGCAGAGGGAGGTTAAGTGTAGAAGTGCCCGTTTGCTACACAGATCATGTGTTTGACTAACAACCTTTGTATAAGTTAGTGAGCAAGCAAACCAGATGTTGGCATAGCCTATTTTAATTATTTAAAATTAATATTTCTAACTGTACAGATATCCAGCTTTAATTTCCAGGGGTAGCAATTGCCTCTTGCCCAATCTTGTGGGTGCCACGTTTTGTCATGTTGCCATATTCTCACCACATTTTTCACAAAATACGCTGCTGCTGGAAAAAGCATGCTCAGTTTACAATTAGGCCAACAATGCTAAAGAAAGTGAAACCCTGAAGGAATTAATCAAAACCTACTAAACTACCTACGGATGTTCATGGGCTACAAAGTTGCTCCAATTAAGGTACTGTAAACCCTATGCATCTAGTATGGGTCATCAACTCCCAATATAAATGATCTCAATCTGCAATTTAAAAATGACCAACTTTGAAGCTCTAGCACAGTCCATACTTGGGGACCTAAAATGGGTTGGCACCATTCAAACAGCAGCAGTGGTGAAGGAATGCCTCTGATCAATTCAATGAATAAAGATAAGGGTCAATGCCATATGGTCCAGTTACATTTAAGGCAATTACAATATTAGGATGTATTTCTTCTATGTGGCGATCATAATGTCCATCAAGTTGCAAGTGATTTTTACGTTCAACCATAGAAGACACATTCACGGTCCCTCTAATCCCACGAAGGACCATATGTCACCAATATGTTAGTCAGAAAATGATACAGAAGAACAAGCAAGTGCTTACCAAGACCTAAATTCATCTATAATTCTGCAAAAAATACTAACCAACTATAGGTCACAAGAACCTACACACCTCACGGAAATGCTGAGATCTTCTCACACAATAGATCTCAGTGGTAGCTCTTGAAAGTTATGACTATTATCTGACCCATCATATGAATTCACCAACAAATCACCTTTTACAATTTATGTGCTGATCTTTCAAAACTGAAAACACTCCTCTCTCACAAATCCTATCCTGATTCTGCCTCTTCCTCTTATCTCTCTACTCCAATTCCAAACATCATCCACCATAGCCATCTGCTAATGAATCTCCCCAACATGTTTACTCAGCTAATGCTGCAATCAACAGTGTAGGCTAACTGCATAAAAAAGAACAGCATGCTTGATTTATATGTAAACTTTACAAAATTTGGAGAATACACAAAAGAATATGCTAATGATATGATCATCAGTAGAAACAATTTGCATCAAAAGAACTTCTTAAGATGGCAGCCCAGTAGTAATATACAGAGCTCAGTCTATTTGATCAGAAAATGTTATGACCCATAACTGTATAATTCAGCTTCTGTCTGAGGACATATCATTACTTTTTCTCTCGTCATCCAACTGAACACATTTTTGGACATGCTCCTCTAAGCTCGACAACAGAAACTCCTTCTGGCACATTGGACACATCTGCGTCACTTTTGGAATTCGAAACGACGGACTTGCAAATGATCTGAAAGATGGAAAACAAGAAAATAATTACTTTTTAGCCTAGGAAATGTGTGCTGCATAATTACAGTGCCATTCAAAATAAACTTCTTTATGCTGCTCTAAACCACACAAAATTAGCAATTCTAGTTTCAAATGCCACCATAAAGCTGCCACAAATGAAACAGAGGATGAGCCTTTGAAAACCTTACATAATCATTTGCTGGTCTGGAGCATTCTTGACCTTTTTCTTCTGATAGGTTTTTGCAAAAGCAGAATCTTTTCCCCCATGTTTTCTTTGAAAACAAAAAACCAAGATGACCAAAGTTTTAAAACCAATATCACACAATAGTTCATACTTATACAAGCGCATCTTAAATTACAAGGCACATAGCATTTTCTTTAATTCTACAACTTTCCTAACTTTGTACACGATGCACACATCCAAATTTCTTTAAATCACTTTATCAAAGGGCTAGCTGCTTGTTCCATCTTTCCAAAAGAAGACTAGCTTTAACTGTTTTTATATATTACCTCTCTTTCTCAGCTAAACATGCTTTTAAGGCAAATTAAAGGGCTAGAATATGCATTTATGTATATATGACGCAAGTATCTGACCAATTAAATAGCACCTTTAAAGTATCTGACAAATCTAATCTAATCTAATGACTTCCACAGCAACACTGTTATAATGCCAAAGGCATCAGTCAACAGTCGTTTCAAGTCAAAATCGCAATAAAAAAATCATAATTCAAGGGAGAAGCCAGGTTATTCAGGCAAAAAGTCCAATGAATAGAGATGGAACGAAGGATTGACTGGAACGCCTGTGGAACATATAGTTAGGTGCACTGCTTAAGAAAAGAAGCCTGCTAGTGTGGGACACGTTTCCGAGCATATCTAACTGATCATATTAAATCCAAGATCAAAATTATACACAGCTGTGTGTGTAATCTCTAGTGGGCTAACTTCTGTGCTTCAACCATTAGAAAGAGAGAGAGAGAGAGAGAGAGAGAGAGAGAGAGAGAGAGAGAGAGAGAGAGAGAGAGAGAGAGAGAGAGAGATGATTGGTGTGCACTCACTTCTTTATTGTACTCTTGCCTAAATTACAGTCATCTGCTTCCGACGAGTCACCTGCATAAATGTTATGCACAGATATTGCGAAGCTGCTAGGTTAAAAATTTTAATTAGTGAAACAAAAATTAAGAAAATCTGAGCAGATATATTTTAAAGCATCTATGCCTGAAAAATTGCAACATTAAAATGGCTTATTTCTCAGTAATAAAGATGATAGCTGGATGAAGAACTACCAATGGCCACATCAGCTGTACATGTGAGCAAATCTTCTTGTTTTTATTAAATATAATCTCACCAAGCTAGTCAGAAATCCCCTTGTGAATTCATCATCCAAATGAAAACTGCCTCGGAGTCATTTTTATATAATATTTTGGAAATCTCTCCCTTCAGATTTTCACTCAGTTGAGTTTAGTTTGTCAATTACATAATATTTTATTAAACTTTTCAAAGTGTAGACCAGTAGAAGCTATATGGTTCAGTCTGCAATCTGAAAAATGTTACTATTATATGAATATTGGAGAGTCACCAGAAAAATGAATCCTCAAGTACAGTAAGTCAGTGTCCGCTTTTAAATTTCTTTAAATGTAAGTTCCAATTACAGTGTTGATCAAATATTGGCAAAATATTAATGTCACTGACTGGCACCACAGGTCTGTGGCTCAACACTAGTTCATGGATCAACACTGAATGTAAACCACTGACTGGCATTATTCCAACTTATACCAAAGACGTAAAGTTCTTCCAGCAGCTACACCACAAGCAAGCAAGCTGCTTTCTATGTAACAGGGTACGGTGCATGAAACTGACCACATTTGGAATTGGTGTGAAATAACAGTGGAAGTTTTATTGGCAAAGCCCAAGAAATGCATGCAATATATTTCAGCCAAAAGCAGTAATCATTGTAAGCATATTCGTATCCACAAAGAATCAGAAAAAGACTACCAGTATATCAACATCTTGCAAGGAAATATTTTTGACAAAAAGCGAAGCTGTACCTGATAAAACTTCTTCGTTTTCTTCATTTTGTTTTGAGTTCAAAGTTTTAGAATTGAATGGACTATTACTAATAAACAAAACAAAAACCCAATTAAAAGCAGGTTACTTGATTAGACAGCATGATTTCATCACATTTCAAAACATAAACTATAATTTCAAATAAAAGAAAATTAAAAGAAATTAACAAATGTCAAATGTTACAAAAAGCATAAGACAAGTCCTGAAAAGATACAGAAGTAACAGACTAATGTTATTAAATCCAGATCTATCTTCGATATACCTATCGTTTGTGATTAATGCTGAAGTTTTCTAAACTCTCTAGCTTTTCTGAATCTGTTGGTTTTAACTTCAATGAAAATTACTTTTAAATTGAGAATTTCATGTCATATCCTCACCTCAGTGCCTAAAATTTAGTGTCCAAAACGTTTGAGCCATTCACTTGGCCAATCATGAAATTGTAAGCAATGCAAATTAGAGAATCGCAGCTGAAGTTACAAATCTAATACAGAACAAAAATAACAAAATACTAAATCTCACAGACCTTGTATTGGTGTTTTCTCCACTCTCTCTAAGACATGGTCTAACAAGTGTCTGAAAGACAGGGAAGACTTGCTGTTTTGTGTCATTCTTGAAAGAAGAATTTTGTCCAAAGATCAGAGATGATGGCGAACTGTCTTCCAGGTCAGCATTTACTTGGCACTGATGCAAGTCCTCATGGTTAACAGCATTGCTCTTTATCAAAGTGTTGTTGACAAATTTGTGCTTTTCCATTGTTGAAACTACTGCTGACCTTGTTTCATAAAAGTCTTCAGGTGAAGCGGAACTATGCGATTGGGAATTGTTTGCACTGCATTTACCAGCGTCCTGCCAGCTTGAATCTTTGGCCAAATTCCTAGATTCACCTTTAGAGCCCTCCGAAACTTGTTCTTCAGTTTTTCTGGAATGTTTAACTGTACTCTTTACCATACCCAGACGTCTTTTTTTCGGCTTCTCAGGTTTTTGAGATCGTTTTCTGTCAACATGAATTTGCCTTTTCGTGTTTTCAGGTACAAAATCTGGATCATTTTCATCATCACTTGCTGCTGAATTTACCACCCGCTTTGGCATTTTTCTCCGAGAAATCTTAGCACCCTCGTCTTCTACCAGTCCCCCTCCAATCTTTGTCTGACGACTCTTACGCAAACGAGTCTCGATGTCTTCTTGTATCCATAGATTGTCCAGTTCTACAATAGCATCCAGTGACTCACTGGATGCAGTGGAACAGGGAATCTGCTCTACAGGAAGCACCAACCTCTTCCTTACTTTTTCATTTTCATTATTAAGTGCACTGTAAACATCACAGTCCGATGTCTGATTTCCAGTTTTATCAAGGTTTTTGTCATTCGTTTGTTCAGTTTCTGTTGCATCTCCCCAAGGTTTTCGATTTCGAGTAGATAGTATGCCCTTGTCCAGTTCAATTGCAATTGGCTTTCCCCATTGGGTACCAGAAGTTGTCTTACAATCTGATTCATAGCATCTTATCTCACAGTCAGTGTAATAATCGTATATAACTCTGACACGTGCTTTCAAGTCTAGTCCATTTTGCTTAAACAGCGGACGCTCATCTGTAGCCTGCAAAAGCACCAAATAAAACAGTCACCAACAACATTAAATATCTGACCATGCACAAGAAAACCAGGCCTAAGTTTGTAAAATTTAAAAAAACGGGTTTAACATTGCATTGGATTAGACTGGAAGTGCTTACTAATTTGGCAAAAATTACAAGTTTTTAACATAAATAGTCCAAAAAAGTTATAAGTGGTTCAACATTTATGTCTCTGCACAAATAATTCTGAAAGAATGCAAGTTAAACTTCACTAATATTTAACTGCCTGGTGTAATTTAATATTTTTATAAGCAAAAGTAGTTGTACAGCCTGAAGTTTAACAAGGGATCTTTGAACAATATAGCTGACATCTTTGTAAAAGTTAACCACAGAACTATTTTGGACCTATTTCAAGCTTTTATGTGTTCTGTGTGCTTTTCTCGCATATACAGTTTTTCCGACTCGGGCTGGGTTTTCTCATGCATGGTCACAGATGTTTACTATAAACAATGGTTGTAAGATTCAAAGATTAGAAGGGAATTAAAATATATCATTGTGGGAATGAGTATTTTTGATAATTACAGCATTGTCAAATTGTATAATAAAGCTCACATAGCAAATCTGTACCTCACAAGGTGCAATGTACGACAAAACAAAACTTTTCACAGCATCCATGGTAGAGTCTGTTTAGAGGTTATGTGATGCATAATGAAAATCTAAATATGCAAGTAAGTTCATTAAATAAAATGAAAATTTCTTACCTGCACTCGGTATTTTCTATAAATAAAAAAACACAGATTTGATTCACTCAGAGAATATGTTCTTCAAGTATATGAACATTTAATGCACAGCACGTTAAAATAAAAAATACTGTTAGCCTACATGTATATGGATGTGGAAAAAATTGAATTATAATAATATGGTTATCAATTATGAACTAACTAATTCAATCAACGCTAGGGTTCTTGCCTAACTATCACTGCACAATAAAGTACTATATCATATACAGAACAACCGTGTGACCTCCAAGTACAATTAGCAACATACTCGTAATTAATTTTGGGTAATGAATCACTTTAAAGTGCACCAAAGCCTGGCCTGCCCCTACCTAGTAAAATGCACAAACATCAGTCCACTGGAATGAATGAACTGAAAAATTTTGAAACTAGCTCAGATTGGTCTAGTTAAAACTTACAAATAACTCAACCAGCAGTTCAACCCAACTTAGTTTCTAGCAATTAGAAAGAAACTAGAACCTATACCAACCTAATGAGTTGGCAACATATAAGTGAGTCTGGGCGATCCTGAAACTTTTCTTCTGCTGTTTCTGCTTTCCTCAATGATGCAGAGACATCTCTTGCAGACTGGAACTTGTATAAATAATTATGCAAACCACATTAGTAATGAAAATCAAACCAATCATTGACCAACTTAATAGTAAAATGTTAGTGACCCAGATTACAAAATGCATTTGCTTCTGAATCTGTATTTGCGGTTCGAATCCAGAGGAATCAATTGAAATTGACACTTCTGTTCAAATCATGTTATGGAACGAATGCCCAGCTGTTGTATTGTCTTTGTATTAGCACCTCTGCAGAAATATCCTTCAACAGCCCCAGACCATGCCACAGAGGACCAATGTTGATAGAGGCATGCAACATGAGCAATTACCTTTCCTTACCTCATTGCATTCAAACAGGCTGTTATTTTTTTCCCTCCTGACATAGAGGAATAATGTTCTTTGCCTAAGACATAAAATTAATCTTGTTTGTCTGGCTTACCCCTTTACCCTGCCTTCCGGTCTCCCTGACCTATTTCATTTTGACAGACTTCTCTAACTGATTACAGTTACTGAAGTGATCATTGTTTGATGCTTAGTGCATTATGATAACAATGCAACACAGACATAATTAGATTGTGTTACAGGGTAAATCAGGACAAAGAATGCAGCTGAACAAAACAGAAAGCTGGAGCAAGCAAAACAAACACAACTGAATACTATATATCTTAGTGATAAAGATAACATAAAGTAAGAATAGTTGTATACATAAATGCAAGAAACATATTCCACATACTCTGCCTTCGTAAGTGACTGGCCTTCAGGAAGACAGTACACTGTGGCAAAATATGAAACCTTGAATGCAAACTGCTTCTTTATGAAGATTTGTATTGTAGAAGTCATTGACTTCATAATAATAATAAATTTCAGTATAACAACTTAAAAACAATAATACATACCACTTGGTTACTGTCACCATTTTCTAACAAAAGACATCTGCACCTGGTTTCTCTATCAGTTGAAAATCTTTCACCATTTCTTGTCCTCAGCTGAACATTATTTTCACATGTCAACATTGCTTCCTGGACCCCAGAGAAATCCTGTTTCTCAGCAGAATCTGTTACATCAACCTTTAGTTCATCTGCAGTCAATTTACACTTTTCAGCATCAGCATCACTATGTTCATCACAGCTGACCAACTCAGCAACACTGGCCTCAGACTCTGCTAAATAATCCTCATTAAACCTAATTTTTTTAAAATTGTTTGAGTTAACTATAGTTTCCACTATGTCTTCTGCTGCTACATCAGATGGTCTCTTCAACCTGAACTTGTTCAGACTCGGTCTTACACTATGTGTAATGGTTGTATCAAAAACAACTCTAGAAAGTGGTATAGAACACTCTAGTTTCACAGGCATAGAATTGACAGCCTCTTTGTTAGCTGAGGTTTCAGTGTGCTCATCCAGTCGTTCTGACTTTGCTTTTCTTTCCTGCATTTTGTATTCTTCCTTTGACTGTAAGACAGCCTCCTAAATTAACAAATATCACCAGCATTTAACAGATTAACAGAGCTAATGCTTACTGCCAGCCTTTTGGCCTTACTTACTTAATTTAGGTGGCACAGTGGGCGAGTGGCTAATGCTTTGGCCATTCACCTCAGTGACCTTGGTTTGAAATCAACATAAAAGGCATTGTAAAACTGCAGAAACCTTTGTGGCCATCGACTTAGGTATAAATGCCTCCTTTAACTGAATGCAAACAATAAACCATGTTATAATTGATGGTCCCATTTACCATCATAATAAGGGAAAAAAGGTAATGCAACTTACTGGGTCAAGTGCAAAGATAAAGCAACAAAGATTACCCTTCTTAAAGGGTTGTGTTCTCTCAACGACATTGCCCATTTCATACGACCCACCACAATTCAAATCCCAGAAGCAGCAACTGAAGACTGACATGTCATCAAATGACTACAGGTGATGCAGTAATAAAGGCAGAGTGGAAGGCGGAGCTGCACCAATGGACGTTGCAAGTACATGGCCTAGGGGAATTCCACAAAAGAACCAATGGCAGCAACTGACATGATAAATTTCTATGTGAAACACATGTACTCCAAGGATTTCAATGCCAGTAGTTACAATGCACAAGGTGACAACACAACCCATAATAAACACATGCTCTAACTTACACAAGCAGACATCAAGATTGTTGGGCCAGTTATGAACTGTAACACTGCTAAGCAGAGTCTAACCACTACAGATTTTTAGCAATGTTAGTTTACATATACTGCATGTTTGCAAATTTTTGAATATCATGTGAACTGGCAAAGTACCCTCCAGTTCAACAAAAACAGTTCTTCACTTATGCCTCAATCACTGAGATTGGCTCTGGATACAAAGGCTCTGGATACAAAGGTAACATTCAGTTTCCTTTTAAATGCAACTTCAGTGAAAAAACAACAACATAGTGTACACCTAAGAAATCATCTCACTACAAGAATTCAAACGCCCTTACCAAAAGTTGCCTTCGTTCAGAATTAGGTAGAGTACTGAATTCTTCTGCTGTAATACCCAGGCCACTCTCACCTTAACAAAACAAAGTGTATCATTGCTAGTTACTGTTGGTATTGCCCAATGTTATCACTATTCATGTGTATTCTTTTCTAATCTAATGACTCCTATAAAGCTGTTTTCACAACGCATAAGGCATTGACTGATGGTTAGTCATAAAATGCATGTCTAGTAGACACCTGCTTAGCAGATTTCAAGTAACAACCTTGGACAAGATGTTCATGCACACTATTATCTCATACCAAACAGTACAATTTGGTACCAGCGTTAAGCTGTGAAGTAAACAACAAGTCTTGCAATGAACTGGTCTTGTGGATTCATCCACTGCCTGCTCAAGGACCAAAGAGTGGGAAATAAGAATCTCCCCTACATTCCAATAAGGGAAATGGGAGCATTACTTTACTTTCTTAGCAGCTAATATTCCCTTATTGCTTAAAATCGTTGAGAGTAAATAAGCAGTTTCACACGATGCATCAGGATTCAAAAACTGGACGCAAGTTGCAGTTGTTGGTCAGAGAAAATATTACCCAATAAAGCACTCTCTAAATGTAGTTCAATTTCATCTGCTGGTTTTCGTGTTGGAATATTTTTTCTTTTCGCTGCTGTTCGCTGTCTTGTTTGAACTGAATAAAATTCCTAGGCAAAAAATATAAAAAACAGCTTTTTAAGAACCAAACCTTCAATGTAACAAATGATGCATATCTTTTGTTTCTGACGATTTAAACAAAACCCTCTCAAAGGTGACGTGCCAGTGACCTCATATGATGGCAAAGTTGATTTACCGAACACAGACTTCGTAAGAAGAACAGCAGAAAAGGTGATAGAACTACATGAATACCAGAACATGGTTACAAGTTCATGGCTCAAGCATAAAATGTGATGGCATCACATGTAAAAGGTTAAAAAAATATAAAAATGCCAACTGGACTATAGTATACCATTGCAAAGTTACAGAAAACATCATACAGAACAGCTGCGGGTGCAGATACAGAACCTAGTATGCTGATGGTCTTCCTCACCATGAAGATCATGAAAGACAAATAACAGAATAGCATCACCGGATTCCTGCATGACCAGTAGAGGTGCCAAAATTTTGGTAAAATATGACCCAGGTACTTGAGTCCACTTTGAGCAAGTACTCAACTTCATATCACTTGATAACAAAACAATCATCCTCTGGGCCACAAGTGAGTCATTATATGCACTTAGGCCTAGTTAAGCAGTCACCCAGTCAACAAGGCCAATACTATATCACACTAATTTTTACTGACTCCCAGAGACTAGAGGAATTTATTCTGTGAGCTCCACTGATTGGTGACTGTCGACTGCAGTCCATGCCTCCCACTCCATGGCTTCACAGGCGACAAAATACTGCACATTATTATGCTATGAGCTCGTGACCAATACAACAATCTACTTAAAATAATCATGCTTCTTTGGCCAAGTTTGAGGCCGGCTGCCACCTTTCGGGCATATACCTGGACCTCCAACTGCCCGCTGACAAGCCTAACAACCAGACTGTCTTCTGTCTAATCTAATAATTTCTTTAATGCCGTTATAATAATGCACATAGCATCAATCAATGGTCACCTCAAGTGAAACCATAGGTTTAAATAAGTTGTTGGATAAGCCCAGTCGAAAACCAATACCCAATTAAATTATATGGCACATGTTCCACACTGAAATCTCTAACAAGTACTAACACTTCCTGAAGCACATGCAAAATAATGTTAAATAAACTCCAGACAAACCTCTCCTTCATCATCACTATTGTTGCACGGGCCATTTTGGAATGACCCAGAATCCATTTCTATGATGTTGTTCAGTATCTGCAATTCACATCATACAACCACACTTTAAAAAATGGCTAAATACTGGTAAATTTTTACATAAACCTAATTTACCTTCAGAACAGGAATCTTACTGACTTTCAACCTCTACAATCAACGTCTCTACATGTTTTTTATATGACATTAATAACACTTGCTAACCATCTAAATATCCAACTACTAGGCCTTTGGCAAATAGTGGTTCAAATGTCCCATCACCAATGCAGTTCAACCACTTCTTGCAAAATGCCCAGAAAGTCACAAGTTCAACCTCCAATGAATCATGGCAACTCATCACAGAAGACAATGGTGTTTCAGCCATGGCCATATCTCGTAGCAGCTAAATGAACTTTCATGCAAAATGGGAACTGAATTATATGTTACAAATTAAAACCTTGAGAAGAAGTAGGCCTCTTAAAACGATTAAATCTTGAATGTTAAATAGTTCATTCTTTACTATTCATCTACCTGAAATGACCTTCCTCCAAATCTTTACCATGTAATTCTTAGTGGATTTAAAGGAGACAGCATAGTTACAGAATACAAAACACACAGAGCCTGTTCCATTACTGACCCAAGCATGCTCAGAGCGTATCAGAGCGTACTCCATTCAGATGTGGAACAACAGCAAGTAGGGCACACAGGCAAAAAAGTTGTAGAATGCACAGGGATTGTATACAGAATTTAAAAAATGGCAGAGGGAGATAGTTTAACTGTCTGGAGCTATTATTTTATATGAAAGTAAATGGCATACAATTTGACCATGATGCTGTTTAGAAAAAACACTAACATTTGAATACAACATATATCACATTTCCATATAAGCAATTATCATACTGATAATAAATCTGACATTCTGCAGCAGAGGGGCACAGAGGCTACCTGTCCCAGCATACACAGAGTAACCAGCACATGCATGATTTACTGGTCTAGTTCCACGTCTGCACTGAGTATACACCAAAAAAGCTCCAACCATGCTTGGAAACAGTAGTGAAACAGACACAAAGCTTAAAAGTAAACAGACCATTGAAGAACAAACAAAAAGGGTCATGAAAATACTAAAGAAATGGCATTACGCCCGCTTTTTGTCATCTCAGTCTTCATCTCCATTGCGCTGGGAGTGTTTATCACTACTACATATACCTAACAGACGCTACAAAATTTCTATACATTTTATCATCAGATTAGTGTGGACAAGGAGGGCCGAATCTTCGTAATTAGGCTGCAGCTAGGAATACAAACAATACAAATATAGCGCCAGAAAGGTTTGCGATCAACATTTAATAATGTTTAATAGCAAAAATGAAAAACACGCAAAATCAATGATTAGCCATAATTATATAAACCTTAAAAATCTGACCGTCAGTAAACTTTCAAAGTAAACACACGACAACGCGCTATTATCAGTTATCTCTATTTATAGTAGTAATGGATATCAGTGGCTATTATGATTCTGATCTTATTTAAGCTGCTTTTCCTCTGAACGTAAGTATGTAGGTAAACGCGGATTGTGTTATTTAACTGCAGCTGCTAAAACGATTTTAGCCAAAATTGACATCAAATAATTGCTACTTTCAATCTAGACTAAAAGGTATGTAATTTGACATACAATTTAATGTTATTATACCAGTATGCCGTAAATCAGCAGGCATCTAAAGATAAACGAGAAAGGACTGACTTGTTCCTTTGAGCGCTTGTGCACAAGCTGTCTTTCTCGACTTAGCTTTCTCTGCATCTTTCCGCCCTAGGCACACGGGTGTATCGTTCTACTATCATACATCTCTCGCCCCATTTTCGTACCTGCTCTGGACTCCCAGCCTCACACGTAGATCTAGATTAGTCATGGACCACAACCTACGCAGTAAGTCCTCGTACTTGGGACAAAGCTTGGGAGTCTGTCGGCAATTCTCGACCAACACAATTAATAAATTTTGCCTGAGGCGATACTGGTATGTCTCTATGGAACTTTAACAACGGCGGTCTTCTCTTTATGACCTTCGCTATTTGCATACGGACCTTAATTTCAGGGAGTCTGGCCGACTATTATTTTAAATTAAATTAAATTAATAATAAATTAACAAAATTAATTAATTAAATAAATAAAATAAATTTTAAAAATAATAAATTAAAATATTAGACACAAACTAAAAGCAAGAGGAAACAACTTAAATATGAAACTAAAAACCGTGAAATCAAATTATTAGCCCTACTTTTATAAATCCTACCTACTCACAAGCATTGTGGCCATTGAAATGAAAAGATGAATGAAAGGAAGATTACAACACAACAGAGAAGCAATCGCCGCTGCATCAGATGGACATTTCTAATCAAGGATTTTATAGATGACTTAATTGCGTTTATACACTTGCTTTGTAATACCTCCCTGGGCCAGGGTTCACTCCCGGCTTCTCACAAATGTGCTGTAGTTTTTCCCTCTCTCAAGCGCCAGGGTCTTGACCCCACTGATATCTCTAACTACCGACCTATCTCTAACCTTTTCTTCCTCTCTAAGCTTCTTGAAAGATGTGTGTCCGACCAACTGGCTGACTACCTTGGCTCTGACTCCCTCATGCCTCCTCTTCAATCTGGATTTAGGAAGTTCCACTCTACTGAATCACTTATTACACGTCTCCTGGCTGACGTCTTTGGAGCTTTTGACCGTGGACAGGTTACTCTTTTTGTCCTCTATGATGTTAGCGCTGCTTTTGACACAGTAGATCACTCTATCCTTTTGGAGCGTCTAGAAAAATCTTTTGGCTTTACTGATACTGCCCTTCTTTGGTTTCAATCATTCCTCCCAGACCGCTCCATTTCGTTATCTTTGGGCCTACATGTTCATTTGGCTTGGTGGTCACGCTCAGCTTGCAAAGATTGATTCATCATCCTTACGCCAGGGGTTTCCGGACATTCTATTCTGTTCCAAAGTCCGTGATCGTGGGGTTGTTTTGGACCGAGAACTCTCCTTGACCGATCATGTTAACAATGTCTCCCGCTCATGCTTTTACCACCTTCGTCAGCTTCGTACCATCCGCCGCTCCCTCTCCTTTCATGCCGTTACAACTCTAATTCACGCCCTTATCTGCACCAGGGTGGATTTTGTTAATGCTATCTTTGCTGGACTCTCACTTGCCAATATTTCCAAGCTTCAGTCTGTTCTCAATGCCACTGCCCGTCTTATTGGAAGGCATCCCCAGGTGTGACCATATAACTTCCTTTATGCGGGACACTTTGCACTGGCTCCCCATTCAGCAGCGTATCCAGTTCAAGATCCTAACCCTTAGGCCTATGCGTAATTGTCTCGTTGACTCTGCCCCATCATACCTTAGGGACTTCTGCATTTCCGTCTCCTTGGTTCCAGGCCGTAGCACACTCCTGTCGGCCTCCCTTGGACTCCTGTCTGTCCCTCGTATGCGCACTGCTACAGCCCAGTCTGGAAGCTTTGCCTGTGTTGGACCTAATAGCTGGAAGCCCAGTGTATTACGTGACCCTGATGCGCAAGTTGACACGGTTGTCCTACTGGCCTGAACTTCCAGTCAGCATAGAAGCTTCACTGTGATAGACCCGTTTTTCTGGAATAAGTTGCCTAGCAACCTGCAACATGAGGTTTTTGGTCTTTTTTTACCGCTTTTGCCACTGAACACTTAACCATTCTGTTTGATTATATGGTTTTCTGTTGTCAGGGCAGAAACACCTCACTTTTTCTTTAAATGAAATTATATGAATTTGTAATTAGTAGTGCTTTGTAGTATACAGCCTGAGTATTGTATCTTTACCGATGCTTACTCTGGTCTACTTTATCTGGGCTGAATTTGCTTCTTTATCTGCTTCTACACGATGTTTTGATGGAGTTGCACTCATGAATAATTCTGTCAACTGACTTGCATAATTACTCCCAGACTGGGAGACTTGAGATAGTCTTTTTGACGGGATCTTGAGCAAGTTCATGAGGCACAACTGCTTAATGCCACGAACTGCTTGATGCCTTGTTCTTAGGCAGTGACTGCATAAAACTTAATTTTAGAACAATAAGAATTAATAATCCCTTCCCGCTTGTTGATCCAAGGAGCTAACATGCATTTCTTGTGCCAGGATCATCAGTTAAGTCACAATGAATGCATTAGAAGGCAAAATCATATGATGCAGGCTGACACTGAAATGCATATTATAATTTCTCTCGCAAAAAGTGAATTTCAATTCCATCAGAAATAAAACTTTATTCTCCAAAGAAGTGAAAGCTGTAGAAAAGCGTTGTGCAGATTTCTTTATGAGATGCAACATATTACACTCTATAGCTTTATATGAAAATTAACATTACAAAAACCAAACAAAATTCCTAACTAATAACAATGCAAACAAGTAATGTTAACTACAAAAAAACTAAATTAAAAAACAAAACAACCACAGATCAAATAAAACAGCAAGAGAAAATCGAAAAAAGAAAAACTTTAAAAATACAGATCCACAAAAATAATGAGAAAAGCATAAAAATTCAATGGTACAATTGAGAAATTTTCAAATTACACAAAAGGGCATATCAAAGAATTTCAAATTCTTTAATAGCACATACCCAGTAGTAACAAAATGCATCACAGACTCAGTGTAGCTTGGGTGTCATTGGTCATACCAAGCAGTAAGAAAAGAACACATTGCTCTCTGTACTTTAGGGAGAAACCTAAAGTAAGGTGCTAAACCAAAAAGCTCTTAAAGTTCTATGCAACACATGCTGTGAAAGATTTTACACTCTTCAATTTCAAATCAAGCATGTGCATTTAGTTATAATGTAACTATATTCAAATAAAAAGCCACATTTAAACTTTAAATAAGCATATTTACCAGAAACTGCAAAAATTAAAATCACCTTCTTCTGTTCCACAGTTGTAAAATTATAACTGAACCAGAGGAAACATATTAATATTAAATGAATAGCAAAACACAATAAAACTCAAATAACTAAAGTTTTGAGAAATAAAACCATCATTGCCATTTAGGAAGGAATTTCCTTTAATTTCTCAGTGCCTCCATATGTTGCTTCACAGATGGTCATTCTTTGTAGAAAAACTTCAAATTTACCTCTTAAAATGTAAAGCTAGTTAGATGGAAATACGAGACTTCAGAATGCACAATTGTATGACGCAGGTTGACACCGAAATGCATAACGAGATTCTTTCTGTTCACATTAGCACTGCAAAAACTGCTAATGCACAATTCATCACATTTCAACAACTATTTAATATGAATCTAACATATAAAAGCATTCGGCCGTAGTATGGGGTAAACCATCACAATTCAAAACTGTCAAAAAACATCACAATGTCATATAAAACTGACTGTACTTGTGACCAAGTCATGCTATTCTCAGACAACAACTGTAACAAAAAATATCTTAAACAAACAGCAGCAATGACTACAACTCTGTAGAAAAATCTGCATCTGTGGCACAACAGTTATTGATCATTAAATGGCTGATAGCTTGATAACATATCACAGAACAGTTTCAAAAGCATTTGATTCAATTTATCGTTGTGTAAACTCTGTGTAAAAAGTCATCACAGCAGTTTGTTATAAACAAATCTCAAGTCAAAAACCACACAGATTCAGGTAATTATAATTATTGGAATAACCCAAAGTAGGTAAACATTATTATCTAAATAAGAAACAAATAAAGTTATGAAATATCATATGTCTTATGCCAAAATCTTATTTACAATATCACATATCAGTATTTTATACAAACACATGTTTAACAATAGCTTATTGGGAAAACCTCAGTCAGCCTTGTGCCTTCAAACCAAGCTTTCATGGGCTTTCAAATATTATGTGGAGTTGCCGCTCTTCCATCACAGTATTTGTTACGATTTGCAAAACAGATTCAGCACATTTATGTAGCATCTTTTCAAGACCTCAAAAAGTACTAAATAAATGTACAGCTATAATAATATGAATTGTACAAATATACTGAATTCCAAACACCACCCACCATAACCGTTGACTGCCTGACTCTTGGATCTTGACCTGAAACTGAACCCTTCTTGCCTATTGATTTTGTTTTATCTGAGCATGTATCATGAGTGGCTAGCACATAGGCCAATAGGGACACTGATATTAGGGTTGGACATATAAGCCACGCCCTGTACATGGGTGCGCAACCCTCACTGATGCAAGGCCATCAGTCTGATAATATACATGTAGCTGAACACACGTGTCATAGTGTCTATACCTATAGGCCAACCTGATATATGGCGTCAGAAGTGTTGTATTACTAATCAACAATATGGCGACGACGACTTTACAAATTCCATTACCGGCGCCTCTGAAAGTAACGAATCTGGCTTTAGACTGGAAGCGTTTCAGAGGCCAGTGGTCCAATTATGTCAAAGCGGCAAAGCTAGATCGCGAAGACGGAGACCGACAGGCAGCTATCTTTCTAGCGTGCATTGGCTCGGACGCATATGAAATCTTTACTACGATGGAATTCGCTCGAGAGCAGGACAAAGAAGACCCGGCAAAGCTCCTTGAAGCCTTCGAAACCTACTGCGTCGGCGAAATCAATGAAGTATACGAACGTTATATTTTTCACCGCCGACAACAGGAGCCCGGTGAGACTTTTGATTCGTTTCTTGGTGACCTGCGTCGACTCGTCAGAACTTGTGATTACGGGACAGTCGAAGAATCTACGATCCGCGATCGAATTGTCCTGGGCGTTAGGGATGACGCCACGCGAAAGAAACTACTCCAGACGCGGAAACTCGACCTACCTCAGGCAATCGACATATGTCGCGCGTCGGAGGCGACTATGCGGCAGCTGAAGAGCATCACTACGCCAGACGAAGTCCAGGCCATGACACAACAACCACGCCGACGCCCACCAGGTTCTTACGCACAACGGCAGACACGAAATTGGGAAAGCCCGGACAAGCAAAAGGCGCATAACAACCACCCAAAGGATTCCCCGGGTCACTCCTGTCAATATTGTGGAGGCCTGCACAACCCGTCAAAGAGTGCGTGTCCGGCTTATGGTAAAACCTGCAATTTTTGTCTGAAGCTGGGCCACTATAGTAGCGTCTGTAGGTCACGGCGAACCACAACTGATGTCCGAGAACTGCAAGAAGGGGAAGAAACGTTATACGCGCTAGACAACGCTGACAACCCCAGAGTCTACTCACACATCCTTGTCAACGGACATAAGGTGAGATTCTTATTAGACTGTGGTTCCTCCGTCAACATCTTGCCGGTAGCCCTCTATACCAAAATCACAACCAATACCCTTCGCCCGCCTAGAGCAACTTTACGCATGTTTGACCGGCAGGAGCTTAAAACTCTCGGAATGCTCACTGCCACAGTGAAGCACACACACACACGCACGGAATTCGATGTAGATTTCTATGTTACACAGCGCGACAACCCTATCCTTGGCATCGACGCCTGCCGCCGTCTTGATCTGTTGCGCATAGTTGAAGAAAACATATGCGAAATACGGGAAGCCAGCACATCGGTGCCCCGTTGCGCGCAGGCATCATCTCGCCTTGCAGAAGCTGAGATATTTGGCCGGTACGCCGATCTGTTCAACGGATCACTGGGCATGCTAAAAGGGAATGTAAGATTGGAAGTGGATACCTTTGTCCCCCCAGTACGAATGCCACTGCGACGCCTTCCAGTAGCAGTACGGGATAAGGTCGAGATAGAACTGCAACGCATGGCAGCGGACAACATCATCACACCAGTAACTGAGCCAACCCCGTGGGTTTCCGCCCTGTTGGTGGTGACAAAGCCGGGTGGCGGTCTAAGAATATGTATCGACCCAAAACCATTGAATAAAGCTCTTAAAAGATGCACATATTATATGCCAACGATCGACGACATCCTTCCCAAGTTGGCGGGAGTCAAAGTTTTTAGCACGGTTGACATAAAGCACGCTTTCTGGCACCTGAAACTTGACGACGCCTCAAGTCGTCTAACCACGTTCGAGACCCCATTTGGAAGATACCGATGGCTACGGCTACCATTTGGAATTAGTCCCGCTCCAGAAATATGGCAATCCAGGGTCCATGCTGCAATTTCCGGTCTAAAGGGCGTTCACTGCATTGCTGACGACATTCTCGTTACGGGTTCTGGTGACACCGCAGCAGCAGCCGAGTGCGACCACGACACTAATCTGATCGCACTACTCGACCGCTGCCGAGAGAAGGGCCTTAAATTGAACAAAGAGAAGTTTCGACTAAATCGTTCTATTCTCACATTTATGGGGCACGAATTGACGAATGCAGGCTTACGGCCCGACCCAATGAAAGTTACCGCCATACAACAGATGCCGTATCCGGACGACAAAGCAGCCCTGCAACGCGCATTAGGAATGGCCACATACCTGGCACGTTTCTGTCCGCATTTCAGCGAAATCACAGCGCCACTAAGGGAACTACTATCGACGGAAAATGAATTCAGATTTGACCAACGACATGTCGAGGCTTTTGATCAGTTGAAAGCAGTGCTCGCTTCGGCTCCAATACTTCGTTATTTTGCCCCAGACCAGCCTATCGTTATTCAGGCAGATGCCTCACAAGCTGGCCTCGGTGCTGTATTGCTGCAAAAAGGACAGGTCGTAGAGTACGCATCGAGGGCGATGACGAAAACAGAACAGGATTTCGCTCAAATCGAAAAGGAGCTACTGGCCATTGTATTTGCATTGGAACGCTTTGATACGTATGTCTACGCACGACAAGTGATAATTGAAACTGACCACAAACCTCTGCTGGCGATAAACAAGAAAGCCTTGGCCTCCGCCCCGAAACGTCTTCAGCGGATGCTGCTCCGACTTCAAAGGTACTCGTACGAGCTTATCTATAAGCGAAGCACTGACATGCTATTAGCAGACACTCTCTCGCGTGCATTCCCTAGCGGCGCTACGGAGCCGACTGCGTTTGGAGAGGTGGTCGCCCTGCTAGATCGAGTAGATGAGGAACAGATGGACGAACTGCGAACGATAGCTTCTGCAGACACTATAGCGCGGCTGACTGATGCAGCGAAGGACGAGGACTACGCTCAATTAATACAGCAGATCGCGATAGGCTGGCCGGAAACGCCGACCAACCTGTCGACAAATTTACGACCATACCATACGTTTGCAGATGAATTGAGCGTCAGCTGCGGTCTGGTCTTCAAAGGCGACCGCCTTGTCATCCCTCCTCCAATGCGTGCCCACATCCTTGAACGGCTCCACAGCGCGCATACGGGTGTCAATTCCATCATTCGCCGAGCACGGGAAACGGTATTTTGGCCGGGACTCACGGCCGACATCAAACGCGTATCTGAGACTTGCGAAATCTGTGCCCGTTATCATCTATCAATGCAGAAGGAACCTCTGATGTGTCATCCGGTGCCAAGTCGGCCCTGGGAGAGAGTCGGGATAGACATCTTCACGTTTCACGGCAGGGAATATTTAATCTCAGTCGATTATTTATCCGGGTTCTTCGAGATCGACCGTTTACCATCAAAAAAGGTATCGGATATCGTCTACTGCTTACGTCCACACTTTGCCAGGCACGGTCTTCCATCATTCGTAATTACAGATAATAGCCCTTTCTGTTCCCAAGAGTTCAAACGTTTCGCCGACAAGTATGAGTTCCAGCATATTACAAGTTCTCCTAGATACCCACAATCAAACGGAAGGGTCGAAAACGCTGTGAAGACTGCTAAAAGAATCATGACCAAAGCCAGGGAGGCGAACTCTGACCCATTTCTGGCATTATTAGAATGGAGGAGTACGCCTTCTGAGCAACTGACTCTGTCGCCGGCTGAAATTATGTTTGGCCGTCGACTGAGAACGCGCCTTCCGGTTTCAAATAGGCTCCTCGATACAGCTACTTCAAAAGCCACCACGATCGCCCTATCAGAGGCCAAGGCCCGGCAAGCCTTCTATTATAACAGAAGCGCAAAAGCGAGGCCATCATTACCAGTCGGGCAGACAGTCCGAGTGAAGTACGACGAACGCCCAGAATGGCGCAAGGCTCAGATAACGGCAGTCCTCCCCCACAGATCGTACGCCGTTCGTTTTGAGGATGGAACCACTCGCAGGAGAACTTCGCGCCACGTGACACCAAGCTCAGAGCCCCCCATCATGGAGGAAGACGGCGAGAGCCCGACAGACCGTCACATTCAACGAGCTAACTCCGCAGCTGAATCACCTCCGGTAGCCCTCTCCCCACCTCCTCCATCAGCCGCCCACGGTGGTCCGGCGCCGGTGATTACACGCTCTGGGCGAGTGGTGATACCCCCAGCTCGCTATTCGGACTGAGGCACTGCAAAAGAAAAAGCCTAAAGAACTAGACAGTAGGACTCCATAGATTTAGACTAGATAATAGGACTCCGTAGATTTAACTAGATAATAGGACTCCGTAGATTTAGACTTTTTTTTAAAAAAAGACTTTCTTTCTCAACGTATATTTCGACGCAGATGGTACTTTCAACTTGCGATTTTCTGTGGAAAGGATGTATCATGAGTGGCTAGCACATAGGCCAATAGGGACACTGATATTAGGGTTGGACATATTGATTTTGTTTTATCTGAGCACCTGTGAATAAGCTGGTTCCAACGACTTAGCTTTCGTTGGGCGCTGTAGAAATCTTGAGTTTATGATTACGATTACTAGTGCACACTTATGTACACTTTCTGGTACACATGCTGGTAAACACAACATGTACAATACACTGGTAAAAAATTAGTAATTACATGTTTCTTAGAAACAATATAAGATGTATAATGTTAGTGGCACAACATAAATTTCAGATTCCTAGTAATAATGAACTATTTGACCTTATGTATGAAATGCACTACAATATTGAACCTGTTGGTTTTATGATACACATGTGCATAAACAAGCCACAGCAAACACATAATATAATTGTAAACTCAAGATTTCTACAGTCCCCTGCAAAAGCTAAGTCGCAGAAACCAGTTTATTCACAAGCGCTCAGTCAAAACAAAATCAACAGGCTAGAAGGGTTCAGTTTCGTGAGCATAAAACATTTCAAATAATAATCAGTGTCAATCGTAATTATGAATATAATAATCTTTCATGATAGGAAGATGCCCAAATGAATAATACTGCTATTATTAAATATTTATTTCCTAATTTTCAGGTAGAATCTGAGCAGGTAGTATATGAGCAGGTCACAGAAAGATAAGCTTGATTTGCTTAGCATGCTCAGCACAAGTCATTACATCATCTACTTTATTTTCATCTTATCAAAGTCGTTACATCATATATATGTCTCCTACTTTATTTTCATCTTACCATCTGTGATTTGCTCAATCACGTGACCTCAATCAAACAGTTGAGCTCTAACTTTGATCATTGTTGTGGCCTTCATCACCACCACATTCATATTCATACCCATGTATATACACCTGGTTATGGTAGATATAAATTTGTTGGTATATGATCCCTTGTCAGTTACTACAGAGGCTAGAATGCCATTTTCACAGATCTGGAATATATCAAATTTTGGTTTTTACATCTACTAAATGCATCTGAACCGTGGGTTCATTTTCTACAAAATGTGTTCCTCTGCATGCTATATTAAGACCAAATTCTGCTATGAAGGATAGGAGTTCGAATTTTCATATTAAATTTCCCAACAATTGATATTTTACATTATCTTGACAGAAGTGCACAAATTTTGTACAGTAAGTGCTGAAATATTAAGCATGACTTCTTGAAGGTATCAGCTTATGGTAAATGCTCAGTCAGCGGCAACTGGTCCCTTTTCATGGCTGAGGTCACATATACTGTGCATAAATATTGGCAAAGTTATAGTAATATAAATGTTGCATTGTCATGTACCTCTATCAAAAGTAATCCTGAGAAGTACTGAGCTGGGGCTGAACAAAAGAACAAGCTTTCTGTATGATGCACTGAGATTTGTACTTAGAAAATAGGTGAAAAGTTGACACAAAATATGGCCAGAAATTACCTAGCTAAATCCCAACCACAATTACAGCTGAACTGATTAAATCCCATACAACTTCCAACTGAAGCAGACCTACTGGTATTTCAGTTAAATTTACTAGAAATAAACTTTCTGACTGCATCCTCATGTACTGAAGCCTTGATTGTAGTGGCCTACAGGCTTCTTCAAGCCCTGATAAAATACAGCATTACGAAGAAGCGATTCAATGTTATACAGCGATCTTTCAGCTTTTTCTTCGATCTTCACCAGGCGACTCACAACGTCCGATAAGTGACATTCAAGGCCTGAAATGCGATTCTCAATACCTTGCAGACTTTGACTCATTCCAGCAAAGTTATTTGCATTCCCTGTAGCACTGGCAATGAAAGCTTCAACTGGTTGAGCCAAAGGATGTCGGGCAACATCATCATCAGAATCCTCTAAAATAAGTTTTTCCCACGACATTGATGTCTGCTTTCTTGCTTCTGCTGGGCTACTTTCATCCACGTTGTACTGCATGTTAACTGGTTCACACGAACTCTTGCCATGACTTTTGGTCTTTCTTTTGCATCTCTTCTGTATAACTTGTATCTCCTTCTGATCTTCATCATCACTGGCCATCTCCACAACAAGCTGAGGATGTGATGTCCTCCACTGAGTTGTGTCATGTATTTTATCACTCAAAAGTGGTCTCGTCTGCAAATAAATAGACATATAATCCAAGAACTTCTATAGCACCATTGTAATAATGCCCAAAGCATCAGCTGATGGTTGCTACTAAACAAAGTCAATGCGCATACCAAATGCCAGGGTGACTCTGGTCAAAAGCCAAGAAGGAAATCCATGAAGGCACTGAAAGAGTAGATGCAGGAAACAAGTCTAGGACAAGATGACTTTTTAACAGAGATCTAAAGGCCAACAGACTCTGCAGAGAACGTCTGCTGGAAGAGAGTTCCAGACTCTGGGCCATTAATGGAAAAGGTATGCCACCAAGAGCTGTCCTTGTCCTCAGTATGGTAACATGCCACATATGTAAATATGTCAATTCATTAGTACAATCAGTTTCTTAAATGCCTACTCTACTTCCAACTTGTAGCTTCATTTGTCTAATCTTTGTTATATTCTACATCTTCTATTTATTTATGTTAATATGGCAAGTCTTTATAGTTTCAGACTATTTTAATAACAAAATAACAGAGAAGACACAGGTACAACAACAAAATTTCACAGAGTTTTCAAACTTAGCACTGCAGTATGCAGTGTTGGCCAAAGTACTGAGCTAAAGTACTTAAGTAAAAAAATAAAAATAACTGTAAGTACTTAAGTAAAAGTACTCATCCACAAATTTACTTAAGTGAAAGTAAAACAGCAATGCTCCAAATAATACTTTCAAATCCACTGATCTCGGACATTTCAGTGTCAGCTGTCTCACAGTTTCTAGCAGATTTTAGAAGTACTCTCATATTCAGTTTTGCTGTTTCAACCGTGTCATTTCTATTCTATTGCCATTAACAATAATTGTTTAACTGTGAAGGTTCTTACATCAACATCTGCCAAGTCACTACCATAAATGTGCGCAAGCTATTCATTTCTAACTACACTGCATAAATGTTTTCAAATATTCAACCATACAGTTGATTACAATTTGCTACGATTTTTATAGCAAACTCTGCTTCATCCAATTAGTACTACAACTGGAAAATGATGGCTGGAAAAATATGGCCAACATGCTAGCAGACATTTATAATACCAGTAACCCTCAAGTGTGGCAGTGATCCTTGTCAGTTCATTCGTCTTGATGTACCTCAATTACTAATTCCATCCTTGGAGGCCTACCAAAGTTCTGTTTATATCAGTTCCAGCCTGCCCTCAACTGTGTGCCCAAGTTGCATTTAATACACTGAGGTATATTTTTGCTTGTTTCAGAATGCATGCACAAAACACTGCCTTGCTTCCAGTCATGGAATGAATCACATTCAGGATTCTTCTGCTAGGATGTACTTCACTTGTTAGGATCACTTTGTGCACCAGTCTCAAGTGAACAGGTCTAGAAGTGTTGTGCTCTACTGTCCATGGATTAAACAGATGACACTCTTCTGCTTACTGAGGCCATCATGCCTTCCCGTGTTGGACCTTCATCTTGGAAAAGACTCTGTTCAGCAAACACTCACAAACGACTTTAAAAAGCACTTGCTTAGATCAGCTTTCCATGTATGCAGCACTTCTGAGAGGTACCTAAAAGGGCTTATATCAAGTGTCTTGATACATACATACATACATCAACTAACGGCACACTAATGCATACTCATAATCCAGGCAATTCCAAGGGGTTGGTCTGGTCAGACAGAGAGAGACAGCCCAAGGAGGATAAGCCAAAAGTCAAGATCGATATGACAAGGAGACTCAGCACATCAGACAGATTTAAGACTCTTCACCTCAGATAAAAAGTTCAAACTCACATCCTCAGATTGGTCTTTACTTTTGACAATATCAATTCCAACACATGGAATCTTTGTTTGTGAAGGAATTGTAGGCAATATTTCATCTTCTGCTGAATAATGTGTTATGTGTTGGCTAAGCAAAGTAGTTAAGTCTGGTTCATGAAAGGAATGACTTGGAGATCGACGTCGTGGAGTCAAAGGTCCTTCCAAGTCAAAGTGTCTTTGCTCTTCCAAAATCCTCTCTTCTTCAAGCATTTTAGCAACATCATCAACTCTAAATTAAAAATAAAACACTAGCAATAAAAAGTTTGTGAAAACATATTAATGCAATTGTTATATTGAGTGCACGTTGGCTTCAGTGTCAGTGCTAGTAAAGCAGCTATACCAGTAGTCATTCTGCCTTGTTAAATCTGTATAATATTTGGGTGGTTCAAAGGGAAACATATGCAGCTGCAGTACACACTGTATTGTGGTACTAATGAGAAAACAGGAAATTACATAAAACTACAGAACTCTCTCTGATGACATATGGCATACAAGGGGATCGAGTTTCTCTAGCAAAGCTTTCACGCAAATTTGTTTTCCATTATTACATGTCTTGTATGAATTTTAACAATATTTTCTGCCAAAACTTTTCATCTCAACTTATTTGGAGAAAAATGAGGCCGGTAGTTGAAATAAAAGAAAGAGTTACCTAGATTCAATGAAGCGTATTTTTTTCTGCGAGTTTTCATTTTCAGAGTTCTTCTGTTTCTGCAGGTACTGCTTGCGACATTCTCTTTCCATAGCAACCAGAACTTCATCGATTTTTGAAGATTCCGATTCTGTCAGCATAAGTTAGAAACATCCATTTCTTAATTTCAATACACAGTATTTTATGGACTGTAAGTCACAGCTGTCTACATGAACTTCTAGGGATGCATCTTATTGAAAGGGGCGACTTGTGCATAAACTTTTCCAACAAACATTTTGGATAACCTGGAATATAAAATGTACAATGTTAAAAAGATGGGTAAAAAGGAAAGACATTAAATGCATTTTCCATGCTGAATATGACCTATTGGAGTATTTTCAGGTTAAATATTAGACTCTGAAAGCTGCTAAAAGCAGTGAAAGATTTATATAAGTCTTAGCATAGCGAGAAACCCAAAAAGGAGCTTTCTTCATGTGGCTACAAAGCTCAAACAAAGGTTAAGATGATAAGTTGAAGGTCTCTTCATATTTTCCTTTCTCCCTTTCATAAGAGGATTACGTTCAACTTTTCAACTCGTGTATTGTTTACAGTCATTTAGCAGGCACACTGGCAGCAACTGATTCAGCAAAGCACTATGCCATTACAAACAGTAACTGTTAATCTTAGATTAACATAGTATTTACGTATTCTACTCAGCTTTGTGTCATTACCTTCAGACTTTGTGTGGCAACATGATGCTTTGAGAATGAATTTGACTATCATATAGATGTGTTCCAGTATGATGAAAGGTGGAGCGAGTCTAGGCTTTGTCTCAAACTCCACCACCAGAAAGTACATTCCGTACTTCCAGAACTCGATAGCGTTTGACTGAATCTCGTTAAAGACATGACTACAAATACAAGGAATCACTATTACTCTGCCGTACCATAGATTCCTGTCATCTTTTTCTTTACAGGAAACTTATCTGCACCCATTCATCTAACTCTTCTTTATCCAGGCTTGAGACTGGCTTGAGTTTCCCAAGATGAAGTTGAACTCACACTGGTCAACTGTTTTTGGGTTTCTGTTGAGCCTGTATACCTCATGTAATGCTTTAGGTGGTACTTCAGTTAATACTATCACTACAGACAGCAAAGCCTCAGCAGTCATTCCCTTACTCAGTTGTTCACCTCTTCACAACGACATGCGAGTTTGTCTTTGAAGGCCAGCAACTAATAACAGGCCATTATATCATCATACGGGAAAGATTCAAAGAGAACAGCAGCAACTGAAGCTTAAGTGATTTGAGGTCAGTCCTTCCACAGCAGGAAGAGATTTCTATACAGCCATTCTTGCAGTAAATGAGTCTCACTTGCCAAAATTCAAGTCTCAGTATTATTATTATTTATTATTATTTCTGCATTTATTACTGCAGTAATGGCAGCAGCTTATTCTGGGGCTCTGAGTTTATCCTTAGTGTCGATTAAAGGCCATTTTCATGTTCTGCCAGGGTGGGTGGTTTTCTGCATAACACCAGTTCCCATACTTTAAGACTTTACCTAAGGCTTTGCTTCAGGCCTGAAACAACAAAAAATGATACAGCTATCAGACAGAGTGGCCAGTCACCCATTTCAGTGTATAGAGCTAGAAAAGAAAACTTACTTGAAAATGGCTATCAAGATGTTCATGAGCAAAACGTTGGCAACGAGCAGATACAGGACAGTGAAGACTACAACAAGCCAGCTGGAGTTGGGACATGGTGCACCATGGCTTAGTGTGCCATTTACCCCATCACATGCAAATCCTGAAACAATGTACCAATCATTCTGTCAACTGCCTATTCATAAAGTGAAATGATCAGCAAAACATCGAAAAATTTTTGAAGTCATTAAATGTTATTTTATTAAATTTCATGATCAGCACAGTTTACCAGGAAACCGGGAAACTTAATAAGTCATTTTGTCACTTGACTAGACATCAGATAACTAATAAAGAAGACATGTGAAAACTAAAATAAAATTCATTAACTGCTATTTTAACAAGTTACATGATCACCAAATCAGTGGAACATTACTAATAAATCAGTTTATAACATTCACAAATTTCCATTTATCCATCACTCTCTGTCATATCATTCCACTGTTCTGTCTCAAGTCAACCTGCCAACGCAGACAGATTTTTCAAGATGTCTGCTCCAGCAGCAGCTTTTACCTGACTCAGCTTTTAAATGAGTGCACTGACCATACATATACCGTCAGTGGGAAAATCAGACTGTGAGGGAGATGACCGGTTACTCACCCTCAGTTGGAATGGATTCAAATAATCAATGTGGATCGCTGATGGTATAGAGGCCGGCATGCTGGACTGTCAAATGAGAGGTCAGGGGTTCAAATCCCCACCATGGCAGAAAAAGGTTTCAAACTTTCTGCTCCACTTGTGCCCCCTAACGAACTAGGCTACAAAATGACTGTATTTGAAGCTGATGAAGACAATGATGTGATAGAGTTCTGCTCTATCGGATTATGAAGCTGGATTTCTCGTCCAGTTCGCACTGTTCAGTTTTCCATCGTTTACTGTAGATTGTCTTTTAACACACGAATATAATATAGTCTGTTGCAACGCAAGCGAGATTCTAGATCAGTTGTGGAGCAAGCGACTTAGTCTACGACAAACTTTAGACTACTCTACCCATAACGATTACTGTAGCGCCAGAAGATGCTAGACTATCTCCTCTACATTCTACTATGACTTTTCTACCCTACATATGAACTCCGACTGCTCTCTGATGTGCGAATCTCCTTCTGACGAGACTCACGTGCATTTCTCCTGTCTGCACCTTGATCTTAGTCAAAAGGCCGAGCAGTCCCCGTCTGCGCATTCTGCGAGCTCTTTTCTACCTGAATCTTTTGGACTCTGGGTGCATTCCTTTTGGGCTGGTCAGTACCCAAGACCCGAGCTGACATCAGCTTTCGTGTGCCTTTTGGTTCTGATTCTCCGAAGTCAATTGTATATCTGTGGACATCCATCTGGCTATCACGTGGACCTCTAGTGCTTAGTTATAAAGCCCCCTGATGTACCTGGAGATTGTTATATGTGGATTGCTGAGCTTGCTTCTTTGACTAAGCTACACTGCTGCATTCCATAGCTCACCTGCACTGCTACCAACAATAGCCCTTCCACACAGTGTAACTTGCGGCCCATCCGTTTCTAAGAATCTGACCGCTGTAGCTTGAGGCTACTGGCTAGCTGTCTTGCTGCTCTGAACTAAGGTCCTAATAAATCATTCGCCTCACTGCCTACGCACTGACCTCCTTATCTTCAACAACTACTAAAATGATTAAGGCTAGTAATCTACTACGACAACTATTAACTTTCATACTTACTTAGTACGTACTTAAATTAACTGGGTTATAATGACATGATAGAAGAATTGGCCAAATATAATAGAAAATGTGTTTAACATTATGAACAATTGGTAGAAGAAGTCAAGAATTAAAATAGTTATATGAAAATAGGGCATTTTTTATTAAGAATTAACAAGTAGTAAGAGATAACAATTTAAGAAAGGCTTATAAATAAATAAATAAATAAATATTTACATAGAATATTAGGTCATAAAATAATATTGGGACACTGTATGAACAGTTCAGATTCATGACTCGTGCACATGACAAAACTTGGGCAGCTTGTACGCTTGGGATAACCATTGTAGAACAAGCGAGGGGCTGTGGAGGTGTATGCTCAGAAATAAGGGTTGACAAGGCAGTATTTGAAGAGAGACCTGGCCAAGGCAGGGTTATGAACAATGTTCCTAAAATTTTGAAGCGCACAGTGTGTCACACCCTGGCCATGGAAGGGTCATGAACAGAGTGTATCGAATGCACCAGGGGATATGCACGTGGGCACATGGATGGAGTCAGCAATGCAAGGAGGCAGCTGTCCTAGGGCTGAGAAGGGTTATTTATGACCAGTAAAGATGGAATGCTAAGAGTCCACCATGCTATGACTGGGAAAAGAAGATGACCAAGTAAGTACAGAATGCTAGGAAAGAATATAGTAAATGTAAACAAGTCTATATGGGCCAGTGAAAGAACAAGAAGTGTATATAAACAAAGAAATAACAGTATTCACTCTCAGAAGGTCATCACGACAACAGAGGAGTCCTCTCTCTGCGACAAAAATGACAAGATGACAAAAGAACAATGTACCTCTAAGTGTTAAGTCAGGTCGAGAGTCTTAGAACGTATTTAGCAAGTTGAAATAGACATCCAAATCGTTATGCTGTTTATATGTTTGTAAACATATTCATTTTGCAAATAAACTTGAATCATAAGCAACAACAGGAATTATCGCATCAAACTAGACAACGTAAAAACCCCAGAGAGACGCGGAATCAATAGCATCACTACCACCAAGATATGTTTTAGATTGATGAGCAACAGCAATCACCTTTCTAAAACATTATGCTGACCGTACACTGTTGGTGGAAAGATCAGGAGGCAAGGGAAAGACTGACCACCCACCTTCATGTGTTGAGAAAAATGAAGTAGCTAACACTTCATACCATGGCTGCCTCTCAGGGCAAGCTTAAAGGACTGCTCTTATTCTTCTTCTTCCTCTTCTTATTTAATTACTAAGTTATGAGCAGGAATGTGGAGAGTTGAATAATGGCCAAACAAAGACAGAGGCAGATCTAGTTCTAGTAGCACTGAAGAAAGTTAATATACTAGGTGCACACAAGCAGTGTAGTTCAAAGTTCCACACCAAAGTATTCAAGTAAAAGTACATACTCTTAATGGACATCTCAACTACTACCTCTTCATAGTTGGCTGAATGACTATAATCACCCTAACTGTCACTGCCATGCTGCAACAATAATTGCAGAGCAGATGGCCTTATGTGAGGTCGCCAGCTGGGCGATAACACATTTCAATAGAGTTACTGAATTTAGGCCTACTGAAAGACTGTGAATTGCACTGCCGAAAAAAATACTATGTAACGTATGTGTAATCCAAATACTTAATTAAATAAAAGTACTGAAAATGGGTGAACTAATACTGTGTAAAAATTAAAAGTATTTCCACTTTTTAATATATCTTTAAAATTTAAAGTAGTAAAACTTTTACTTAAGTACCAGTACATTAAAATGTTACTCTCACTTCATTACTGTTCAGCACATTGCAAACAAGAAAATTCAATTAAACTTTATGTTCAGACATTTCTTGGAGATCAGCTCCTAACAACTTCATTTAACGACACCTTTGTAGCTAAGACAAAGGGTGTTAGTGAGTCAAACATTTCATTGATCAGTTAAACCTGAACCATTAATCCAGTTTAAAATGGATTATCTTCACAAATGTTGAATCTCTCACCCTGCACTTCATCTATGAACAGCTGACCAAAGAGCTGCCAATATCCAAAGTAGAAGATGTCACGGAAAATCAGACCATACGGTTCACGCTCGCCATACATCATAGTCTGAGTGATGATTCCATATGCAACCAGGGGAACCAGAAATACCATCAGAAAGAGAAGGAGCTCTTGAGTCTAAAAAGAATTAAAAACACTAAGCAGATGACTTTAGAGGTGCTGACATTTGTAAAAATAGTCACATGCGAAGAGTGATGAAAGACAAATAGAGCAAAATCCTTTAGCTTACTAACACCCTATCCAGTAATTTTATTGTTTTTCTGTTCAATTTTTAAAGTATAGCACCAACTAATTAGGTAATTAATTACTATCATGATCATCTAAACTCAAAAGCTCTTGACAATATGGTTAAGAATGCATGCACAACTAACAATCAAACTCAAAAGCTTGATAACATGGTTAAGAATGCATTCACAGTTAATAATCAGCATCAAGAATAACTCTAAGCAGTTACTCTGCAACACCTGCTTCTTAGACTCCAAGCCTCTATTTCATCAGCAGTTGAAAACCATTTGTCTGACTGCCATTTTGTGCTGTAAGGTATGAAGCACTTCTGGGGAGTTGAAGAGGCAATATATAAATGTGCTATTATAATTACTCAAGAGAAGGATATGTAATACACAGCCTTAATCCAGTCATATCAAACGAGTTTACTAATTTCATTATCATTTGTTAATACCAAGCAAATGCACTACTGCAACTACTGCACTGATATGGCACCTGTGAATAAGCTGGAACCCCCAACTTAGTTTTTTGGTGCAGAAGAAATTTATGACCTGTGGTTATAAGAAATGTACAGATTACCTACCATTTTTCTCATCATGAGAAGCTTCGGTCCTAGATCACTGCTTGCTGAATAGAAACGTAGTATACGGAGGAAGAGCAAGGCACAGTTGATGCAGTAGATGGTCTTACTTGACTGAAACTGATCAGGGAACCAACGTAGAATGAAGCCAATCAGGGCCAGAATGAAAATCAACAGATCAATACGATTAAATATGGAAAACTGCCACCATTCCTTCAGCTTCTCTTTCACAGTGTCAGCCACAGAAGCAAAGAACATCTAAAATCATACAGATTGTGCATTGTAACAAAAAACATCTGATAGTATACACAAGGCATCTGTGAACTTCTGCGTAAGATGCATCACGAGAGTTGGCCAATTTCATTTTATCTTTTATAGCTTTCCTCTTAAATTACTCATCCACCATCAGGTGGATTTACTCATCTCTGCTAAATCAAATAAAGAAGCTAGAAATTTTGAGAAATCATTTTGTCATGGATGAAAATCAACACCTTGAGCAGTGAAACCACTAAACTCAATAATACTCAGTATTTTTTATGACACCAATACAAAAAATAAACCATATCCAAAATTTATGTATCACACTTAAAAATAGACAAAACACAGCAACGTGACACTAAATACCAATAATGCATGAGGCCAAATTTCAATTCATGAGATGCAACAACAACAACCCACCAGATCCTCTATTAACAATCGACAAAACAGTTACACCATGCTTCCATGAATAAGCCAGACTTTTGCATTCATCTATTCGCCACCATTTTTTTATATAGCACATTTTGTAATGACCAGCACCACTTTACAATGGTGGCAGACATACAGGTTGGCATTGGAATGAAAATGCTACTGCGGCCATCTGGCATTTAATCAAACCCATCATCGGCTGCCATATCCACCTGTTTTCAACACTACTGAACCTGCACAAGGATCTTTGACTCTCAGCCAAAGCTGATACCAATTCCATTGCTTGCTGAGGAAGGTAATTGTACATGAACAGCTTGCCCAAGGTTCTAACGCACACTCTGCTCAGTACGCTCAAATTCATAATCATTAGTTCATGAGGCAAGCACATTACTGTGTATCAAATCTCAGTAAGTAGCAAGTAGCAGCAGCCATATGATGATGGACACAGACCCTTGAACACAGCTGCTGTACTGCACTATGGCCTTCTGCTAGGACAAACCTTTTTCCTTTTCACAGAATTTGCCTGAGGGAACCAATATTTCTCGTAACTTTAATGCAACTTGCCTCCTATGGCCCTAGAAAGTTCAGTATTGCACTATGGCATGCCAAGCTTATCTAACAATTATTATTAATTAGTAACTTCTGTTGCACCGGTGTCTATTGCACAAAGCATCAACTGATGTCATACTAAAGCCAAGCTATAACCAGGTCAATATCCAGAAAATCAAGTAAGACACTAAGACAGAGATCCAACCTTTAGTGGATAAGCAATATGAAAAAGGTAAGTCTTAAGTTACGAACAAAATAACACAAGTGACTCAGCAGAACCAATAGATACAGGAAGAAAGTTCCGGAAGTCAGGTCCAACAACCAAAAAACCATTTTTAACCAAGAATATAAGCCTATGTGATTTAACTATTCAACACCTTTGACCCATTGCAGCAGTTAAAAGGCCCATCAGTTGGCAGTTGGCAGTACAGCAGAGCAACAGTAGCCAGACACCGATGATATCACTCAATAACTCTACACTTAACACTGACACTGACTTTTGCATACTCTGCAGTAATTTCTTAACATACTAACCCGTAACTACACTCAAGTTAACAATATAACAATACTACATCATCAGCAAAGCACCATATCACAAGGCTGGGACAAAAGTATGGCTTCAAGGCCAAGGCCAGGCCTTATACCACTGGCCTTATACTACCCTTAGTAGGTCATTTCTTTACCTCACGTATTTCCTCAACAAACATAGTTAGCATCCAGGCAAGCATTGCCCATTCAGTAATCGAAATCCAAGTGCGGAAGTCAAAGAGAAGCATGTATGAGTAGAGCGCAAGGAACAAGGTGAATGTTACCTGAAAATACAACCAATTCTTTCACGCCAATTGCAAAAAATGCCTATAAAATTAGTTTCAAAATCTTTTAATTCTGAGAAATCCTAATACTGTAAACTCAAATTTTTGGCTAAGCCATAAAATGTTGCTATAGACAGCTCCATCACACAGAAAATATTTTTGTTTGTGTAGTCAGTTGATATAAGAATACCTTTAAAAAGTAGTCTACATATGATCTCACATTTACAGTGCCTTTGTGAAGTTTTAAAAAGGCACCATATAAATAGACAGATGCATGCATATATACTGGGTACATGCATTCATACACATCCAGTATATAATACATATCCACATATATATATGTTCAACAATCTTTATGACAAGAAGAGGATTTCAACAACCTCAGCACATTTAATTTTCATTTCCCAAAAATCTAAAACAATAAATTTATAATAATCATAATTCATAATAATTACTTAATTCTACTGCCAAAATTAAAACAAATGAAGCTAACCAAATTTGCAGAGAACTTAGTGACTGGAGCACTGTAGAAGGTCTTAATTTTTTGCAATCCATTACAACAGGTGTTTGTTTTCTCAATTTTTCCTTCCACGCGGAAGCCACTTTTCTCAATAGGCTTAATGACAAGAGATATTGGTTCAGAAGACATTTCGTTCCTCTCGGCATCATCTGTGACATCATCGTCAGTGTCCTGGACAGGTTGGAACTTAAGGGCAGCAATCAACGGTGGAAAGAACAAAGCCAGGAGAACCTGCAGACATTTCCAGTTAGTTAACTTAGACAATCAAAACAAAGAGCCACTTGTTAAAACTAATCCAAACAGAAAGGTAATTGTTGGATCTAAAATCAATCAGTCTTAGATAATCACTAAACAACCAGACTGTTTCCCTGTACATCTGCGACAGATATAGTCAGATGCTTAAAACTCTACACAGCAACTAGGAATACAGCTTTCTTCAACCAAACAACCCACCCCAGCAGCAACATCATATGTTAAAGATTTAGCAAGAATATGGCATTCTTCCTATATGGGCTTCATGTGTCCTACATTTGAGCCCATATGTAGGGTACACGAAGCCCACACGGGAATACTGTCATACTCTCACCACATCTTTAAGACATGATGTTGCTGACAGGGCAATTTGCTTCCAGAGGGAAGGAAGGGGAGAAAGTAGGAAGGGCAAGAAATCAAACTGGACACTAGTAATTAGATAAGTTTAGGCAAGGGGACATAGTGACAGCTAACAATTATTACACCAGTAAATTGGAAATTTCCTATAGGGCTAGCTGGCCACTTCTTTTAAACTTTTAAGAAGCGGCAGTGACAGTGACTGTAACACCAAAGTCCCTCACCAGGAATCAATTCACACAGCAAAAACAAATAAAAACATAATTAAATTTGAAACGCTCAACAATTTCTGCAGCAGCTGAACTGATAAACATGTGATTACCATGAACCAGTGAGACTGAATTCCTCTCTGCCACATCTCATTCAAAGAGTTCTGGCAACAAACTGTGGACAAGAATGCCTGCAATAGGAAGAAGACACAGGAAAGTCATTCTGAAACGTTAAGGAAGAACTTAAAAGTTACTTCAAGTAACTCAGTCATTGTATTTTCCAAGTCATGATTTTTGCAGCCACTTCTAGGGGTGCACCTTATTAAAAGGCGTGAATAACATGTGACAAATTTTAAAAATTTTCCAAATAAGTTATATTTAGCAAAGATCAATAACAAATGAAATAAATTAAATCAAATTTGGACAAGTTTTTAGACAAAAATATGAAACATTTGAAAATTTTAATAGTACTCACGGTGCATTACTATTATTATTACTCAGAAGACAAAGGCTTTTGATGGCTTTTCAGAGATGACCAAAGACAAATGGATATTTTGGAAACTTTAATCAATATGTTACGAAAACTTGTAAACTCTGGACTTATTAACATATTTACTCATTTAATAGTTAATAGTGCACTTCTATTATTCAATATATATCTTTGGATGCCTTTAGCTGGCTGGATTTACTTATAGAACCAAGTAATTACTTTCATATCACAACAAACAACAAATGTTGGAAATCTTTAATTTCAAAAGTTAAAAAAATAATTGAATTTCAACAGAAAGTTATTTTTAAGCAATTATTTGCTGATGATGGCCATATATGTATTTATCTAGCACCACTGTAACAATACACAAAACATCAATGGATGGCAGACCTACACCTGTCTGTAAAAGTGGTCAGTCAGAAGAGCACACAAGAATAGGTCAATCTTAAGCAGAGATCAGCAAGACAACAGAGACTGAGCAAAGTGAACAGACTGAACAAGCGAATTCCAGAAACTTGTTCCACACACAATAAAAGCTCTCTTTCCCAGAACAGTTTTCTCTCTTGTCATAACCAGAGTCAGGCACTCACAAGACTTGGCATCACAGTGATGGATCTGAGGATTATATGCCGGTACTGCAGCTGACCTGAATGTAGTGTCATATAAACTGCTCCACAATAAGCCAGCCTTAAAACTGAAGAAGTTTTGGAGACTGCCTTTGCCAAAGAATTTGAACTCCACAATTGTAAAAATTGCTTTTGCAAGAGAATGAACAATCACTGTACATTGCGCAAGGTTTCAAATTGGATACTCAGCAATGAAACTTGAAAGTCCTAACATAACCACTATGCTACTACTTGCTGGGATGAGCCACACGTCAGCACTGCCCTGGCATACATCAAGAACTCTATGTCCCATTCTTAGTTGGTGATCATTATGCAGCTCCAAAGAAATATGTGGATGAAGCGCTTCCACACATCAAGTTGAGCCCATCGTGCCTTCTCCTGTGTCCAATCATTTCCAGTGCACATACGCACTGCTCACTGACTCTGCTCAACATACGTTTTCAAACAATTTTAAAATGCACTTGTTCAGATGAGAAGACTACTATGTGTGCAGTCCTTCCAACAGGTACTAAAATGTGCTATATCGAGCACCTTGATGCATACAAACACCCACTTACATATGAGGGTATGCAAGTCATCAAGACTGAATAAGACAAGACTTATCAGATGACTGCACTAAGCTGAGTTACTTAATACTTAAGGTCTCCAATGTTTGCTAACCCTGTCTTTAGCATCAGCTGCCATTTCCAAACACGTCATTCCACCCCACATCGGATTTTTCTTCTTTAGCAGAAGACCAGCCTTCTCCGGATCAGTGCTGTGGCATTCCTCTAACACTTTTACGGCAAGTTGCTCAAACTCCCTGTGAAGAAGACAATATGTGTGCAAAGCCTGAAATAATTATACTGCAATCCTAAGGCTGCAATAAATAGCACTGCCAATCCTAACTTTGCATCTCTTTGACATTTATGTGCATTCAATCAAGATGAAGCAGCAATAATATATAATTGGTCTGGGTTTCATTCATAAAAACGTGTGCATAGGAAAAACTTCCCGAAGTTGAATTCAGGTTATGTTTGAGGTAAAACAGGTTACAATTTCAAATTTTTACAACCAGTTTACCAAAGTCTTCAATCTCCACAATGGCATCAAGATGTGGTAGCCTAGAGCAAAAATTATACTGGGAATCATAACAGTGGCATGGATAAGACTCACCCAGAAGACCCAGACCTAAGGAGATCAGACATCATTTACTTAATACCTCTTTCAACAACAGTTCTTTAAAATGTGAGGTCTAGGGTTGGAAGATATTGATGCTGCTGCATAAACTTAAGAACATCAGTACAACAACTGGGCCACCATTCCTAAAGGGCTACATGGATTAACAATAAATCATCAATTTCACATGACACAACAGGATTTGAACCTCAGATACAGATACTGAGGAGGGCTATATGAACACAAGATGGATGACAGACAGCCGTAATAACGGCATGAGCAGAAAAGACAGCAGAATGAAGTGACTGAATCAAAACAATAAAAACTCATTAATTTCTTAGACTAAAAGTATTGCAAAACCAGGCTTAGCTATCTAACTATTAATAGTGCTGTAATAACATTTGCCTTCTTTTCGAAACAGTGCATATCTGTTGGTTGATCTTTGTTAAGAAATAATTGATTTTACTTGACTTGATAATCAAATCATTTATTCTGACAGGCTAATAAAAAAATATTCCTCTAGTGGCAAATTCACCAGCAATCATATTAATGATTCCAATTCATGTTATTGTGACCTACTCACTATTCCAAGTTTATAAGCCTAAACAAGAAAGTTTTATCTTTTTCTCTGAATGGTTAATAAATACGCTTAAATTATTGTAATGACAAGTTTATCTTTGAGAATAATAATAAAACGGGTCAGTGGCACGGCATACTCCTTGTTTTTCTCGTAAGACTTGATCAGATCCGATTCATAGCTTGGAAGCTTATGAGCCAACGAACCAAAGATCCAACTGGCAGCCAATGCAGAGGGTAGGGGTTCACTTCCCTGTTGCCACAGGTATTTTGCCATTTTCTGCCTAAAATAACAAGAAAATGATTAACTGGTAACAGACAAAACTGCCGCATGAATAACATGCTGTTTTATTGTCATTTTACTGTGAACAAAGAGGATAATATTGCTAATATTACTTGAATAGAAAGAGTGTTAAGGCTGACTCTGAAAAGATAAATTAGATAATTCTGCATCTGTTGGAAAATTTGTCAGGATTAATTGGGGCACATTAGTTGGGGTGCATTCGTTGTTGGCACTTTTGATGGGTCATGGTGGAGAGGTGTAAAGAATGAACAGGAAGGGATCGAGTACAGAACCATAAGGACACCAAAGGTGAGGGTGTAATTGTAATTGTAACTGTAGTGTAATCTGACATTTATAAAGCGCCACTTCAAGAATAGACTCATCAGAGGCGCTCCCGACCCGAACAAGTGAGACCACTGTCAAATAATACAGACTTCAGGCGCTTGCGAAACTGCGGAAGGGACAAACTGAGGAATGCAAGCCAGAGCCCTCGGGAAAGGCGATTCCAGCTATTAGGTCCAACATAGGCAAAGCTTCTAGATGGCGCTGTAGCAGTGCACATAAGAGGGACAGTCAGGAGTCCAAGGGAGGCCGAACGGAGAGTGCTAAGGAATAAAGGAGTAACCAGCAGCAATAAGACTGAAAGAACGAGAGGAGAGGTAATGTGCACAACTTGATCCAAGGAAGGCCAGTGCTAGAGATTTCAAATACAGAAGAGAGAGGCTTGATGGTCATTGGCTTTGCAGATGACAAGTAAGTCTAACAGATGGGTGCAAAAGACTTGCTGATTGTCTCTAGCAATGACAAAACAAGAATCGTTTCAGAGGAGTGAAGTTTGGTTTAGGCACATAAGATGGGATTTATGGGATTATTGGAGGTAAGATCACCGGTAAGACAAGAGAGAACAACCCATAAAGAGAGTTTCAGCAGGAAAGAGATTTGAAATAAGCCGTTAGCACGAAAGGATTTCCTAGTAAAGGGACGGTTTTTAGAGAAGCGGCTTGACAACTGAGTTTTTGAACAGCATTGAGAGAGAGTAGCAGTTAGGTTCCATGCGTGAAAAAGCCAGGCAGTGGTACCTTTTCCACTTTTTTGACCATCATTCACTTACACATTTCGTTGTTCTTAATGAACTCTAACATCATTTAAACTAGTGAGGAGTGCCTTTGAGAGATTATTAGAATGTGCTGTAGAAATGTTCACTCACATAGACATAACAATGCCATAAAACTTCTTTGTTTATAAGAAGTTTAACAGTAATAGCTTAAAATATTTTTCAGTCCCCTTACTGATTCATGAAGATTGCCCACAGAAAGAGTTCTTTGTAAGGGTGCTTAAAGACTGGCTCCTCCTTGGTACCTGGCTGCATATTCTCCGCATCATTCTGGCTCTCATCGTCTTTCATGACCTCACAGTGACCTTTCCCTGCCTTGCCAATAAGCCCACGTATCAAGTCAGCCACAGTAACAAGGTCCTTGGTAGTTGGTTGGTTACAGTAGATAAGCAGCTGACGAAAAGCTGATGCTTTTGGACCCTGCCAACAAAACCAGCAACAGACAACGCACGGTCAACATCCAATCTCGACGTCAATCTGACTCGAACCAAAAACAATCCAATAAAACCCAACCCATATGAATTTAATCCATTTGATTCGATGTTGATCTGACTGATGATGATAAGCTCTCTGCCCGAGGGCAGGTCCACTGGCTTTATGCCATCTGGGAATGTCAAATCATATTCAGGTCAGTCTATTCCATTCCAAACAAACCAAAATGAGTCAGCTAAATTGTAGTGCCAGTCTGTGTACCGGCATTGCACTGATTTATGTGTAATTTGGTATCATCGGGAGGCATGCATGTAAGTATATATGTATGTACATAAGTAAGTAGCTGCAACAACAGCAAAATGAAAACAAAACAATAAAATCAATAATAATAATGATAATAATAACAATAATAATATATATAAAATAATCATAAAAATAATAATAATAATAATAATAATTTCAAGAAACTGTAGCTTCATAAGTGCCTACAGCAGCAAAACTAAAACCAATGCCTAGATTACAAATTATACTGAAAGTAATTTTACAAAACTTACTTCAAAATACAGGTCTTTTAGCCTATCTTTTACAAGAAATTTCTTTGGAATAACTCCATTCTGTATGGCCAAACGCACAAAGTCAACTTTATCTTCTTTTAATGCAGCTGTCATTACCTTTGCAAGTTCATCTTTAAAAAACAAACAAAAAATGTTAGTACAAAACTCTATACATTTATGCAGAGGCACCAGATCATGATTTTTGGTTATGACATCACTTGAAGCAATCATTGACCAATGCCTTGAGTATCATGAAAACAGCACTATAGAAGTCACTGGATCAGATTAAACTAGATTAAACATCTTCAAGTCAGCAATCAATGGTACAGCAACTACGGGTCTCTATCTCTTAACTTAGAACACGTTCCATGTCAACACGAAACAAAAGCAAGCAGAGTCAGCAAAGTCAGGAATTACACAGGAATTGTTTACAGGGTCTAGGGATCTTACACAAGGACTTACAATACAGACTCATTTACAAGTGAATCACTTGTATATAAATCTGCTCAATGCAGTTTGCCATGTCTTCCAATGCTACCTATTTAACATGTGAGATGGTTTAACATGCAGAACAGATATATATTTCAATGTGCAGAGTTGGAACCTTCTGGAAAGTTCACGTCTTGGTTGAAGATTTTCTCCTCAGCTACATCACTTCGGTTCCATGTTAAGGCCAATTCCAACTGCTTTATATTTGACTGAAAGTCACCTTGACCTTTAAAAACAAATGAACCATTGTCACAACCAATTAATACCCAAAAATGTTAATTTGTAGTCACTGTGAAACAGTTAATGTGCCGTGTAAAAGTCAGAAAACTTTAACCCAAGGACCATGATTATTCTGGAGTGTAGGATGAAATACCTGCATGAAATCCTTTCATAATGACAATCGTCTAGTTCTTTTGTTGGCTGCTTTGCTTCAACTCAGACTATCACTCTGCATGTACCACGGACACATGGACACATTTATCAGGAGACAGCTTTTTGCAGTTGGTGCTTAGACATGCAATTTAAGACTTACATGACGAGAAGCACAGAAGTTATCAAAACAAAATGAACCTTTAAGAAGGGCAGACAGGATAGCAACATCCAGCTCTTCTTCATGTTTGTTCATGTCAAAGACTGTTACCTGCAGAGTAAAAAAATGATTAAAATGAGTTTTCCTAAGTCAAAGTAGTCAATGTGCTGTTATGGTGCCATATTAGACCTGTAGTAAATACCAGCTTGGCCCTGTGGATACACTGCTAGTTTATCTGCCCCAGCACTAAGGCTGAACAGGATCAGCACTTAATTTATTCCATTATACATATGACATCTGTGTTGAGCTGCCATTAACACTCATTCGTAAAGTGTGAAATTTTTACATTATAACGTTCTGTTTTAATTTTATGACACGGTAGCCTGCTGTGTGACATGGCAGGCCATTATGTGACATGGTAGCCTACTGTGTGACATGGCAGCCTATTGGTTGAGCCCTCGCCTTGTAACACAGAGTGTGAAGGTTTGAGCCTCCCCTGAGACGGTTACTGTCTTGTATTGGAACCTTGAGCAAGTTTTTCATGCAAAATTGCTCAGTGCCATCACTCGATGCTTAGCCATCAGACAGTGCTGCTTAATAATACAGAAATGATAATAATAATATTAGCAAGATGATTACCACTGCTCAGAACAAACCGACATCAATAGATGTTTGGCATAAGAAGGCAGCAGTGATATGAAGTAAATCTGGGTGGACTGTTTCGATTTGTCTCTCCAATTGTAAGCAACTAACCAGTTTCTCATTTTCACAGCACTGAATGACCATTTCTTTGAATTTATTTATTTGCTTTGTGAGGTTTTCTGGGCCTCCACGGTCTTTCCACGTCTCACCAAAAGCAATGAACAATTTATACTTCAGCAACTTTTCATGGTCAGAACTGAGAATCTTTTTCTTTCCCCTATTGTTAAAACACACACAGGAACTAGAAATAAATGCAGTGATATCACTGAAGAAACAAAGGGATACTGGTAGCAACAGTACAAATACAACAAAGGAGCTATAAAAATGCTGCTCCATTACATTACATAAAAACCGCTTTCACACATCAACTCAATGAAACCTAAAGAGCGGCTAGAAACCTAAAAAATTTTTAAAACCTGAGGATCTTGTTTCAGAGCAACAATTTTTTGTTTTGTTTTCTATTATAACATTGTCTATAGCAACACTCTAAATCATACTATATGTATTTGAAGGTAGACATCAAATATATTAACTAAAATCAGTATTCACAGAAAATAGTTACATTTTACTGATAACAAGTTGCTAGGACCAAGAGAGTCTTGATAAACAGTTTTAGGGCAGAGTTCATAACATCAATGTTAAAGATAGCAACTAATCTAACAAAGGAACGCATAAGAACACTGTACTGATGCACCAAACAACAACTGATGTTTGCTGCTCAGCAAAACCAAGAGGCAAGCAGCAATACGGGTTCAATTTGGACAAAAACTAGTATAGCAAATCATGGAAACAGGGAAGCACAGTGATAGAAACATTAACAGGAATTATCACAACTTTAAAAGTAGTTTTTAAGAACTTGCTTCTGCTCTCTTGAAGTGACAATTGCTCGATAGGCATAGGCCAAAATGTCAGCGGCTCGTCCAGTCCCTTCACATACAACGACTGGGATTTTATTCTCCAGAGATTTCTTTACATCTTCAATGGCATCGTATCCACCCTCAACAACCATAAGGATGACAGGAATACCAAGACCACTGTCCCCTTGGGAAGCTAAAATAGTATCAATTTAATTTCTATTTAAGAAGACTAACTAACTTTAACACTTCAGACAGCAAGGTCACACGTACTTGAAGCAAGCGTAAACAATGACATTTAAGTGCTTCTTAGCAGCTGAATTCAAACCGAACTGTCAGCAATTTCCTCAGTCAAGTTATGCATCCAAACCCTCGACCACTGAATAGCGTCATCTGAAGAGGTCATCATCAGATATCGACAGGGCAGGGAAATGCCAGACAATCAAGAAAAAGCAGGACATTTATTTCCTTAATCATTTAGCAACTCTTAGAATTGGCTTCTTCCATATTCTAACAGTTCTAACGCCAATGGGAAATGTAGCAATTGAACACTTTTCCAGATCAACCAATTAAACTCGTGCAAATATGATGATATTTTCTTGTCAGAAAGAGGATCAACAATTGGGATAAATGGCAAGGTCATCAAAAGTTCAGATTCAAGGTCACATACCTCTTTATTTTGTTTTGGCAGACATTCCATAATTATACATCATGTAACAACTTTAAGTAGTTGGACATAACAAAACAGTACACATAATTACTGGAAATAAATTTGAATGAGAAAATAGCTTTAAAAACACATTTCTAGTTTAAAATTTTAGTACAAATATTTTTAAATAATAAGCTAAAATAAAAGCTAAAAGGAGCCTATAAAAGACAGTACTACTAAGAAAAACATTGTCTCATTCAGTTTGCATCAGATCTGAAGATAACAATGATAACAATCCTGTAGAATGTCAAATTTTCTACCTCCCAAATATTCATATTATCATTTATACTGCAGTTCAGAAACATCATTAGCTGATAAGAAACCAAATTCTTTTATGAAATGAAATCTTAACGTTTTACAAAATCTTGAAAGCTGCATAAATATAATCAAACAAAATAAAACTCAAAAAGATAACAGAAATGTTCTTACGATTTTCAGGCTGTGAGATCTTTTTCTCCAGCTGAGCCCGAAACTCAGCAACACCCTGGTAATGTCCTCTGAACCCATCGTCAACCAGAAGAAAGTGAGTATGATTAGGGTTGAGGGACACTGGTTTACCATGGCGAATGACGTTGTTGACGAAGTACTGTGCATGTTTGTACCTCTTCTACAAAAAAACAAGTTAATTTTAAAAATTCAACACTTGAATTTCTGCTTAACTCTGAAAATGAAACATAGAACTACCCATATCTTACACAGAGCTGCTGAACTATTATTACATCTTTAGGAGTTCATATAACCAGTGCTTTGAAGTTCATCAATCAGTGGTGATTCAAATGAAATTAAAACTGCAAGTGCAAAATAAAATTTCTAGTAATGTACTGTAAAATTGTAACAGAACAACTGCACAGTGACTCTTAATATCCTTTCAGAGGCACTCTGTATGTTGTCATCATAATCGTAATTCCAAGCATATGGAAGGATGGTAAAGATATGGAAAAGCAGGGAAATTACAAAGAAACGAAGGCAAGAATACATGAGACGATGATACAATCCATTTTTCTTTATGGATCAAAATGCAGAACAACCACAAAGCAAGATGAAAACAGAATCCGCACAACAGAGGTCAGCTGGCTACAGATAACTGAAGAGTTTCAAGACTTCAAAAACAAAGAAATGATGAAATACAACAATTCCTGGGTATGCAGACAACTCTGCTAGACAAAATCGTTCAGCGAAGACTCCGATGGTTTGGTTATGTGGAAAGAATGCCAAATGACCAAATCAGACAAGGTGCAAGGGAAATAAAAGCATAGAAAAACCAAGACTAACCTGGACAGACAATATAAACAAGGAGATAACAAGAATTGGATTAAACAAGAGAACTTGCCTGAATTTGACAAATGACTAAAAAGAATGGAAATCATTTATTCACACCCGTCGCTTACAAATGGCTGGCATCAGGAACTGCTGAAGACAATGATAATCAACTAAGCTGCATTACAAGACTGGAAGTAACCAAATAAGGAAATAAAGTAACATACCTACAACTATCACAGACAGATATCAAGCAAATTATCAAATTATTAAATGATCACTGCCAAACCTACTAATACGAAAGTCAACATTCCCAAGTAGACCAATAACTGAACGTGATTTGACCTGCCTTTTGATTTTTTCACTAAATGCCTGTGTGAATAAGCAGGTTCCCATGACTTAGCTTTCTTTGGGCACTGCAGAAATTAGAAATCTCAAGCTTGCAATCATTATAGTCGACTCTGTGCATTGTTACATTACACCTGCCCGTCAAACAGAGATCCGGGTTTATTTGTGTAAAACAGAGCACAGCCAGTAACCTTCAACTGTAGACCTAAATAAAGAAAGTAACAAAACTGCTGATTGCTGACAATAAACTACACTTTCACAGACATCTCTTCAATTCTGCTTTGTCTTGGAGGGCAAACATCTCAATCTTCTCTCAGAGTCACTAAGTCTAGGTCTCATCTCAGAGACCCTACGTCTCTATCTTGGTGTCTCTATCTCTAGACGAATGTCTCAGTCTCATCTTGGTCTCAGGTCTTGTCTCGATTTCAGTATCAAGGGTTCTGTGAGCATCCCTGCAAAAGAAAGTAGAAATGTTGACATCTTTTGTAGCTGTCAGTGACTGAGCTTTGAACTGCTGACTTGCCTGATTTGAAGTTTAGCATTAACTCAAATTGTCATCTCAGCACACAACACACCAGTGCTACAAATTTTCGCTCTCTGTCTAACAAAGCATTTACATCTCCTTATATAGGCCCTTTCCCAAAAAAGCAGACCAGTTCAGATTGCTTTAGATCAGTCTTGTAGCACAATCGTGGGTTTTTCTAAACCTGCTGACTCACCACAACACAGGCCACGAGCACCCATGTGATAATACTGTAAGTCAGCCCGCCTACCAACTGGGTGTCCCCAACCAATCAAACCACCCCACCATCCATCCAACATATGGCATCTTCACTCAACTAAATCCATGGTCAAGCATTTCTCAAATCAAATCAGCTAAACCCAAAACAGAATTCACAATGATCCGTACTCAAAAGACTGGCATGAAATTAGCTGCAGGTAAATAAATTCGATGGCATGGCAAAAACAAGGGCTTCTGCTTGTATAACCAAACGAGTTTAGGTATTGCTGAAACAAAGTTTTCTACAAGCAGTTGAATCATAAGTAGTCATCACACTGAAGCAACCTTTACCTCGCGTGACTCAAGTTTGTGTCGGTTTTCAACGTAGCCCCATGGAGCAATGCCAATGCATTTGAGGGTCTGTTTGACACCAGTTTTATCCCAGTGGAAGGTTTGACCCTCAGCCAGGGCTTCTCCCACAGCCTTCATGACTCCCATGTTGCAACCAGATGTAATAATCCAGGCACTTGTCGACTGAGCAGCCTGCCAATGACAACTACAGTACAATACAATGAAACATAAACAACTTAACTAGATAGTAGCCTAGCAGTACGGTTACTGAAAATCCAGAAGTTGATGGATTTAATCTTTCCATGATGTTAACTCAGTTATTATCAAGAACCCACTTAAAACTCCTAAGCATGGACTGGCTACCTTCTGCAGTTTAGCAGGCGCCTGAATTCTTATTTGACAGTGGCGTCACTGGTCTGGGTCAGGAGAGCTCCTGATGAGTTTATTCTTAAAGTGGCACTTTATAAATGTCAAATTACATTTACAATTTCAAAATTATGTCAATGCTGAGAAACAGTAATAAGCATCATGCGAATGGCCATGTTTAAGTTCAATTAACACACTGGTTCCAAGAATACATACTAATTAGTTACTTAGTTAATCAATTAATTTTTTAAGTGATTTGTTATCTAATTGACTGATTCCCTAATGGATTAGTTAAACAGCAAATTAATTAATTAATTAGCTGAAAAATAAAGAAATACACCTATTTTGTTTGTATTTATTTCTGTTTGTTTGCTTGTAGTTTGTAGTTCAATTATGGTCTAAACACAAAAATTTTTTAAAGGAATTGTAAGTAGGCCTACAGCTAAAACAAAGGAAGCTACATACGCTGTAAGGTGCCAATGGATTCATTACCAAGCCTAATAAATACTTCAGTGCAATTCTCCATACAAATGACTGATGCCAAACACCAGCTCACCATATAACCAGAAAGAATTTGTTTTAATTTCAAATTAACTAGCTCATTTGTGTAGCTTTAAGAAAGCCATTTGCCTACATTTATGAGACCTTTGTTGAAAATCACTCTCTTCTTTCCATCCAATTTGAAGTTTTTCGCCCCTCCAATTACGGTAATTACAAGACTCGGCTTCTTGGGATCAAACATTTTCCAGAAATCTCGTAAAAGCCGAATGACAGCATCTGGTTTAGTATCATCAGCTAATCGTACATACTGCAATATAGGAGAATAATGTAGAAATTGAACAAAACATCAATCATCAGTTATGCTGTTACGTTGTGTAGCAAATTTTGCAGAGCAAATTCATGTAGCAAACCTTATGAGCAGACAAACCACCACAAGATATTTAACCCCTTTACCGTGGAATAAATTTTTTCAATTCTTTCCACACATGTGTATTTATTTTTAGGTATTCTTCAAAAATAATGCATGTGATTAAGGAAGACTGGTATTCGTAATTGTAATATTCCAGAAGTCTTTCTTTGCTCTGAGAAACATAAAAGTCAACATATAATAATTTTTTTAAAGTAGCCCTGTAGTGCTCCTTATCAATTTTTATAGCGCCAGTTTAGTATATTCGCTTTGTATGATATATTCCAAAGCATGCTGCAGGAAAAATCGAGAGACTCCTTATATTCCGAAGGAGTCTCATTCAATGGTTTTGTGGACCAGTATAGTTCAATTTTCCACTGGATCCTTCGTGTCAGCAACTGAAACACGCGTTCTAGGTGTTCCTATAGGCCTAAATGCTAAGCGTTGACGTGGCCCGATTTCATCTCTTGACCACGCAGACGGCGAACTGCTGTCCGAGGCCTACTGAGTGGATTTCTGGCTATCAGCACTGTCATCATTTTCTCACACAACAATGTTACTAGAACTAGAACTTAGTTAGCTATCGTCAGTCACTCTCATCGGGCAAACTATCATCACTTTCAACTAATAAACGATGTATTTCTTCGTTAGATAAACCACGCTTGCGACCAGCCATTTTTAGTGTGAATTATATAATTTTATTTAGTTGGCCCGCCAGGCGTATGACCTAATTTATAATATGGAAAGCCGTTATTTTAATCGTAAAGAACAATTATATTTTGCTATTGTCATTAGGACGAATTTATTCGGCATACACGGTGAGTGAATAGATGCATATCGTGCGGACGAGTTAACTCGGGGATCACGCTGCACAATGGGTTCCCGCTGGACGAGTTAACTCGGGGTTCACGGTAAAGGGGTTAAGGCAATAATGTCTTGTCAAAACTAATTTTCTTAAAGCAGCTCAGTGATGTCACTAAGAGTTGATCAGATATACATGTAATTTATACTCTATTAAGGCTGATAATAATTTTAACCAGGCAAACTGCTGGGCAAACTTCATTATCTCCATTATATATCAAATACAGAGTCACTTTCATTTGACACATAATTTCTCTAGTACGAAATTATTTTGATCACCTTTGATGGTTTCCGCTCTCCTTCTCCTTCAGGAAGAAAACTGATCTCTCCAAATGCATTAGTTCCATGATACTGGATGGCTTCGGCGGCATTCCAGCTCTCCGATGTTGCAATACCAGCTGCTTTGCCATTATCACTTCTGTTAGCTTTAGTTAAAACAAAAAAGAAAATAGTTTGACAGAGCTAAGGTATTTCATGCAAACACCCTAGACGCTCTCTGTAATGTTGCCCTAGAAATCATATCCATTGTGTTTCATTAAAATGGTGTTTTAAAAAGAGCTGTACTCTAAACCTGAAATAAAACTGGCAACCATGTTTCTGACATGGCCCCAAGGGAGTGAAGAACATCATGTGATTGACTGAAAACCGCTTGGTTTCGTTTCATAGGGAAGGAATTTCATTATAGAATCATGGGCTCCAAAGAGCTTCTAGGAAAATGCAGGATTTTGATAACTACCTGCACTATGAAGAGGTGCACATCCATGTAATTTTGCTTCAAATGTTAAAGAGAGGCTACGCAGAGTTGTGCAGACCCAGAGTGGCGTGATACCATAATTTGAAGTGATAAGCAGAACATGAATAAATGTTGATATTGCTGCCTGAATAATGCAGAGTTTGAAGTTTTACTTTTGGAAATATATTAAATATCTGAGTGGAAACCATACCAAAGACTTATATAAAGAATACCATTTCAATGTTCTGACATCGAACAACTGGAGAAAGTCCAGATGATTGCTACCAAAATGATTTGGAGTTACAAAGATCTGAGCTACAAAGAAATGCTGAAAAGGTGTGGACTAACAACATTAGAGAGAAGGAGCTGAGGAGACCTAACTGAAGCTTACATGTATAAGATTATCACTGGAAAGGAGGCAGCTCAGTGGGAGAGGTTCTTTGAATTAGCACAGAACAAGGCAACTCGAGGCCAAAAAAAACTATTGAAAAAGAGAAATTAAAATTATTCACAAGCGCTGCATCAAGTTCTTGAGGTTGTCCAAAGATGCCACGTCAAAAACCAACTCCAGCTGCCAGGAGACCAGAGAGAGAAGGGGATATTTTGCGAGAGTGGATTGTGTTTAAGCTGAGGGAAATGGGAAGACTGATCAGGGAGGGATTTCTTGAATAGTATGGTCTCAGTAGACACATCTCAGCTTTGAAAGAGTTAGGAAGAATTGGCTGTTAAATATTCCTGGTAAATTTGCAGTGGTTATAACATAGATTACATGTCTTCATAACCACTTAAAACCCTTGTTATGTTATGTTGCTATGTAACCATGAATGGCTACCTTTCACAGCAGACATGGTTAACTTTTTCATCTGTCCATTGTGACAACTCTGGCATAATATTTACTTCTTTATCCAACTCTGTGATGTTAATTACATTGTAAATGTAAACATGCTGAAGCAAAAATGAGAAGCAGTACCATAGGAGTTAAGAGAAATAGCCAAGGACACAGAGGATTCCCTAACACACTGGTTGCCAAGGGAATGGTTGCACTGGTCAATCAATAAACAAACCTTGAAGATGGTATTTGAACTTTTCACATTCTCCACAGTGGCATGGTGGGCTTCTGGTTTAAAGTATATAAAAAAGCAAAATTGAACTGCCGCTGTACCCAATACCAGAACATAAAAGACAAATGCTAATTATGTCATTTAACGTATTTTAAAATAGAATACCTTGACCATTTTATGCAAATTTAAGAACATTAGCAAACATTTGCTAGAGAATTTAACATAAGAATAAGGAAGAGAGTGGAAAAAAAACTGAAAAACATGCCCTTTCATAAAAATTTTAATTTCACTTACCAGTTACACCACATAAACTCCTGAACAGTCATTCTCCTAATTCCTCAATTCTGCTGGCTAAAGTGACTCACCCATAAGAAAATTCACAAGTAATTAGTCATTAAGACACCCAATATGGCATCTTTTAAGTACCTCACAAAAGCGCTGCTTACACTATCTTAAATGATGCCCAAGTTCATTAAGACCAAAGAGTTCATCAAGACGCAAACAGCGCTCAGAAAGCTAGAAAAGTCACCACTAGCAGGCTCCCCAACACATGGATTCCCACCCAGTTAATTAGTTAGTTCAGTAGCTGGTTAGTTAATTATTAAATTCTATTGTGTCGGTGTCTAATACAACAGCCATCAACTGTTAGTGCACCAAAACCAAGCCACAATCAGTTCAATATCCAGAAGATCAGTCCACTAAGACAGAGAGTCAGACCGGAACCATCCAGACTAAACGTCATCCAAAAACACACTAAATCCATGGTAGAAAGAAAAAATAACTCTGAACCATAGACTCAGTCACAGTAAAAGTCCAAACTTGCAAGAATTATCAAGCACATTCCTTGTAAGATGAACTAATTTGTCAAATATAACATTATAGACTAAAATAACAATTCACATTGCTTCAGACATGCATGGTATATCAAGTAATTGTAATAAGAAATTGGTATAGCACCACTTTAAGAGAAACTAATCCACACTAGCCTTAATGACTCAAATGTCATTAAGAACAGAAAATTCATCATCCATTAGCAAACATTGCTCAGATAACTATAAGAGACAACAGCGGCAAGCTTGGGCACACAAGCAGAGACCTACCAACAGATTCCCATCAACAGTCGAAAGATGACAGCATGTTCAGGGTGCCTGAAGCACAAAGCATCGAGAATGAGGAACACTGATAGGTGATGCGATCCATCACCGATGACTCATCAAGATGTCTCACCATCCAGCAGTCCTCCATAGGTTTTAAAACAAACTCTGAGAAGCAGAAACACTTACTCAATACTGCTTGATGGCTTCCTGTTTGAGTCAACTTTTGGCACATATCTGTGGCATTCTTTCCTCTTCAGCTCCAAAATGTCACGAATAAACTGATTAACAAATTTAAAAAATAAATTAAATACAAATGCACTCCTCAACACTTAATAATAACACATCCGAGTGACCAGGACATCGAACCCCACACAAAACAGGAAAATTTCCCAACCTGTTTAGGCACAGGATACAATACAGGATATTGTGAATGGACTGATACCAGTAGAAGTGGTAACACAGGAAGCTGTCTGTCTTAACAGATATGTTCACTATTATTATGTCTGGCACAACATTTGAAGTGTTGGCAAATTCTCAAGCACTTTAATTTACATAAGAAATACATAAGAAAATTTCAACAACATGAATTTAAAGCCCATTTGCATTTGGCACATATATTAATCCACTTGGCCAACAAACAACCCAAAACCATTAGAATTTTGAACATTTTGGAACTCAGTCACTGTATTCATCTGCCTCTGGAGATCATCCGATCCCATGTTCACACGCATCAACATCAGCACAATGTACACTCCTACAAACTGGTCCATCCTCCTGGAACAGTCTTCTTTTGCAGTACCTATTCCCTCTTTTGCCCAACTCAGCTCAAGTACTGTATCTTAAAGCATACTTACCAGTACTCAGATCTATTAGTCAGCTTTCTCAGCACTCTTAAGAGGTCCTTATCAGCAAAATAGAGCAGTCCCTTAACTCTACCCAAAAAGGCCACCACGAGCATGAAGTTTTAGTGACTTCATTTTTCATAACCTCAGCACATGAGGGTGGGTGGCCAGACCTCTCCCTCACCACCTGATCTTTTGTCAGTGTGTAGTCATGTTATACAGGAGGGCACTAGGGGGCCACAAGTGGAGCTGACATTTCTAAATCTCTTGAACCCCCAATATCAGGGTTGAGAGTCCAGCATGCTAAACACTAGACTGTTGCATACCCCCTTCTATAAGGCACATTACAAATGTTCAGACTCATACATACATTTCAACCTGCTCCTCTTTCAAGTTTAACCTCTCCTCTTCTGCCATAACAATTCTCCAACCTCCGTTCACCTCAGCCTTAAAAACTGGAAATTGCTCCATAGCCACAGCTGCCCCACCCCTCTGGAATAAGCTCCTGCCAGAATTATAACAACTGTCTCACCCATCATACAAACTCACCAACACTTCACCCCTTGTAATCTCTGTGCAGACCTTTCACTCAAAACTAAAAATACTCCTCTTCCACAGATCCTATCCTAATTCCTCTCTTCCGCTTATCTAGCCTGCCATTCCAATTCCCATCTGACTCCTGTCTGACTCTTCGATCTTGACCTGGAACTGTTTCTTACCTCCTGTCTAACGATTTTGTTTTGAATAAACTGGTTCCAGTGACTCAACTTTCATTGGGTGCTGTAGAAATCGCAAGTTTACAATTATGATACATTTACCATAACACTAAAATCCTACCGTATGGTCTTCAAAGTGTGGGTCATGAGCATTTTTTTCTGGAGTAATTTGTTGTTTGCGCCTGTGCATGCTGACAAATTCCTACAGCTTTAAAACACAAATCAATCAATTTAAATGTTTTCACTGGGTACATATAAGCACGACACTAGTCCAAAAGAAAGTTTACTGGAGCATAAATGTGAAATAACAGTTGAACATTTGTAATAAAACTTGAGCTGAGAAATTCATTCTTCAGTTACAAGTTGTTTCAGCACAAATAGCTTTATCACAATAATCATAACCAAGATAATATATGCACCATCCTGTATTCATATAATAAATGTATAACTACATGAGTCTCATAGCAATACTAACTTCTTTGTGATTTAAAGAGTCTCTTAACTGTTTGGAGACTTTCAAGCATAACATGACAACATTGTATTGCAATGTATTGTAATTGATAACTTATAAAGCGCTTCTTACAGAGGCGCTTCCAGCATGAGAACCCTGGGGAAATAAGAATGTCTTTAAACCAAGAGCTGACTCAGCTCTGTTACCAACAGAGACCCTTGCACAAAATGATAGGCAAAAGTCCATTCATAGAGACGGGCCAAGATCAGCAAGCCCTCTGCTGCAAAAGCAAGGATTTAACATGAGGAACAAATAGATCCTGACAACCTAGAGAACACAGAGGACGGGATGGGTATGACTAGAGAAATGTCAGAAATGTCGCCCGTTTGATTGCATCCTTTTAATTTTGCAATTTTGATTGAATACCCTTTACAATAGCTTAAGACTGTGCATATAAACCATAACAGGTTCTAAGGCATTAAATATAAGACATGAATCTCTTGATTCAAATGATATGGATCATGATTTTGGTGCAAACTGACTTTTATTTTTATTATCACTTTTTATTAACATTTATTATCATTTTCATTATTTTATTACCATTACTAATCAATATTTTAACAACCCTTTAGGTTTGTCCTATTGACACTTCAACAATAGCATATTTTTAAGTTTAATTTGTTAAAAAATTTCAAATTGCCTGTAATTTACTGTTGTTGCTGATTTAATAAATGGCTCAATGACGATGACATATTACTGCTAACTGCATACTTCAAGAAATGATTGATATATACATTAAGAAAGGGGTGGAACTTGATGTAATATTCAATACAAAATCATCTGATTTATTCTGTGTTGGTCCTACTTGTGATAACCGATATTATAATTTGTTCCTTGCAGCAGAATATACTAAATGAGCTAAGGGATTGAAATATCTTGTATTCTACTTTATCTCCTCTGAGAAGTTTAAAATTTATGTTTCTGTTGCTTGCATTTAAGTTTTATGCTTCAGTCAATTCCATATTTGTCATACTAAATATGTTTCAGAATATGTAATATTGAACTTGCTATCTAAATCTTTTGCCTTGCTTTTGTAAACCTACTCCCACCAGCACCTCAGAAGCATCAATTGAATGTGTACTGGAATGTGTTGGAATAACATATACAGAAGGATCTTTAGCCTAGCATGCATAAATCGGAATCTGCTAAACACGATCAATACTATTCTGGCAATGTGGTTCTCATTCATATATTGCATCTGTGTAAATTAAACTTTTTTGGTTGATTATTATGTTCTTTGTGATTGCTGTAAAGAATTTATATGAATGCTTAATTTTTATTACTTTTTTGCTTTATTACTTTAATTATTGCTATGTTTGCCAATACTGTAACTGTCTGTACTTAATTTTTTGTTTCTGTTTTTGCTAAATCTGTGGTGAATCATAATCGGAATCTCTAGATTTCTACAGCGCCCAACGAAAGCCAAGTCGTGGGAACCAGTTTTTTCACAGGCGCTCAGTCAAAACAAAATCGACAGACAAAAGGGTTCGGTTGCAGGTCAAGACCCAGGAGTCAGGCAGTCAGACGGCTACGGCTGATGGTGTTTGAAATTGAAGCGAGACGAGAGATAAGGGGAAGAGGAAGAATCAGGATAAGATTTTTGGGAATGTGTTCAATCTTGAGCGAAAGACCAGTGCAGAAACTGAAAGAGGTGAAGTGTTGGTGAGTTCGTATGATGGATCAGATAACTGTCGTAATTCTGGCGGGAGTTTAATCCAGAGGGGTGGGGTTGAATGTTCTATAATACACAAATACATAATCTTACAAATCTCGTGCCAATTTATAATCTACTGACACCAGTAAAGCAATGAAATGTAAAATGGCCAGGCCTGTACCTGCAGCATCTTCTTGGAGCAATTAGAACGCATCAGTAATTATCCTAAAGCTAAACTAAATTACCACTCTGGCCAGTGCGCGAACTATAAGGCTCTGCAAACTCTCCACCGCGTCTCTCCGCCTGTATCTAAAATCATCTATGTATTACAATATCTATTTTTAATTAACCTATATCTCAGCAGTATGTCATAGCAACACCTGTTTCATCTTAATAGGAAAATGGTAAATTATGAACGTTATCAGATGACAGATGATCACGAAAGAATAAACCCCATGTGCTTTGTCGTCGGTAGCAGCGCCTTGGTCACCGGTAAACATAGAAGATATATTTCTGGATAGAGAGTAGGATAAAGGAGCCAAATCAATTCCAGCAAAATCCGGCCCCCGATAAGCCCCTTTTCGGCCTGCTCGGCCGCCAGCCCTCTCAGTTTCTGTGGACACCCGCAAGACGTACAACCCGGCGCTAAGTGCCGCTTTTTCTTAGAGGCGCCCGGGGTCTGCCGCGCCCCTCTGCTTCTGTGGAGAGCCTTAATAAAACACACACCCCGTCGCTAAAGTGCGCCGCCTTACTCCGCGCGGAAGTAGAGGGCCGTATTGGGAGGCGCAACCGACACTACTCCGACAGCCCACCGGCAAAATCCGGCCCCAGATAAGCTCCCGTTTGGTCTTGCCAGTTAAATACCACTTCTTCTGGGAATGCAACCCGGGCTTGCAGCGGCGCCCAGCCCCCCCTGGATTCCGCGGGGCCACAAGACACAGACCCCGTCTCTAAAGTACGCTCTCCTGTAAAACGCCCCCGTCGCTAAAGCATCTATCACCCTATCCCAGCACCTATCACACAGAAGTAATCTACAAGCAGCAGACGCACAATCGCTGACAGCCAAATAAATATCACTTCCCCTGAGAGGCGCCCCCGAGCTTGCCACGGTCTCCAGGCCCCACAGTTTCTGTGGAGGGCCACAAGACACACACTCCGTTGCTAAAGTGCGCTACCTTGTTCCAGGTTGACCCCAGGGCCTTCCTCCGGTCGGAAGTAGAGGGTCCCTGCTGGTAGGCGCTGTGGCCCCGCCTTGTTTGCGACCACAGGCCACATAAAATACCACTTCTCGTGTGAGGCGTCCCCGGGCTAGCCGCGGCTCCCAGGCCCCCAGGATGCTGTGGTGAGCTACAAAAAACACACCTCACACTATAATACTCATCTATAATCAGCACACACACCTATGACAAAATACCGACGCCCGCCAGATAAATAACACTTCCCCGGGCTGCCTCCCGCAGGAGCTCCTACACCAGCTCGGCGAAGGACTTGCTTCTCATTCAGCGCATGTGGGATACACCGTAGCCGTTGCTCATGGCTAGACACCATATAGCCCCTCCGTGAGGGTGGTTCCAGCAGTACGACGAGACCAGGGTGGCTGGAATGATGTCCTAGAGATCTTGAACAAGGAACTGGTCTACCTTTGCGTCCGGCGCCCGTCGTTTCGTCTGCCAGACCCTTGGTAGCACCACCAGGTACCGTCATATCTCAGACCAAGAGCAGGCGAGGCCATCCTGTCGCTGGGGTGCTGCTTGTAGATGGTTAGCGTAGAGATAAAGTCTGAATAGAGTAAAGATAAAAAAGTATATACCTGTCAACCAGGCTCAGTAGAGAATGAAAAAAAATGGCCGACGGTTTTTATAGACAGACAAATAGAATATTCTAGCAACATCCGCTGCAGATAGGATGTTTTTCGGTCGCGAGATTTTTCGGCCGTGACTATCTTAGGCCTAATTCGTGGTTGAGAGTCAGCAGCATCATACGAACGCCGTGTGGCCAGATCGCCACGCCCACGAGGCGGTGGATGCATGCATAAGTAGGCCACCCAACTGAACACATGTAAGGCAGTCAAATTTGCAGAGTTGTTGGCTTGCAACTATAGGAGGAGAAATTCAGTTTTAGAAGGATTCAGAAGTAGATTATTACTAGTAATTCAAGATTGAACATCATCAAAGACAGAAGCAAGAAGTTGGAGGGCAGGATTAGATGAGGAGCTATCAAATGAAATGAAGAGGAGTTGGGTGTCATCAGCATACAAATGGTAGTCAAGAGGGCTGTTGGTAAGCAGTGTAGTGGTGTATAATGTAAAGAGGAGTGGGTTCAGTACAGAACCTTGTGGAACACCACAGTCCAAGAAAGTAGGCTCAGAAGTGAGTTGGTTGATACGGACTAACTGAGTATGAGGGTACAGGTAAGACGCAAACCATCTGAGAGCAGGACTGCAAAGACAAACTAATGTTCCAGGCGTTGATGGAGTATACTCATGAGTAACCGCAAACATTCTCTGCTCCAGCGATCACAATCGTAACCTCGAAGCTTGGTAAATCTCGTATTGATGGACCATCGCACCGAGGGCTGTAATAACATGGGTTAGATCTGCAGTGTACAAGATGTAAAGAAGCGGACCGAGGACAGAACCCTGTGGTCCCTAAGTCCCGTCAGAAGAATGCCATGGTCCAAGGTGTCGAAAGCTGCAGTAACATCTAAGAGAGCGAGCAGCGTGACTTTCCCGGCATCCATGGCGTCGTAGATGGCAGAGACGAGTCGAAGAACAACCGTTTCCGACGAGTGACCTTTCCAAAAGCCAGACTGGAGCTTCGGCAAAAGATGGAACAAATCGAGGCATGATACTGCCTGCTGAGCGACTATTTTCTCAATGATCTTTGAGAGAAATGAGAGGTTTGAGACTGAGCGATAGTTGCTGATTGGACTAGGGGTACGCCAGGAGTAGGCTATGTATTCCGCGTCCACGTTAAGTAGGCTGCGAACCAGATAGATTTTCAATAGGCCTATACGCCTAGTGAATATAAAAAACACCGAGCGAGTGTGTTAAGTCCCTCGAAGTATAAACTTGTTGTACGCTCTGTTTATTGTCAAAGTATATTCAATGCTCTCCTCGGAAATTTATAACCGCGATGTTCGATGTCCGATCCAAATACTGTCTCAAAAGGATTCAATTTCAGGGTACGGGCCCAGCCTTTTGCGAGATGGCGAGGCGACTGATTCTCGATAGCGAAAAGATAAACGGTTGTGCTTAAATCGGGGATGGGCACATCTGAATGACGCCTTGTCGAAATTCAGACGGGGGGGGGGGAAGATAACGGGAATATACAGGGAGTCAGTGTTCCGAGGTAAGACAAGACAGTCCACACGCAAATCGTGATAGATGCAGAAAAAATTAAATCAGACCAAGATACGTCTAAGGGCGAACCTGATTACTTAAGTAGATTAGAAGAAGTGGATACGGTCGATACCGACTCCATATGTGTTTCGTAATCGTAATCATAATTGATTATCAATACAACGTGCTTGTCACAACAAACAACTCGGAGAAATGAATGAAGTGCGACGTCGAGTCCTTCGTGCGTAGATCTGGGCAAAAGTCTGTGTGTAAATAGTGAAAGTTAAAGAGAGAGGCCCTTCACTCTCAGAATTCCATAAGAGCCTTTTACCGGTATCTTTGGAGCAGAATTTATTTACTGTGTTCGTCGAGAACATAGTACAATAAACTGTAATGCATGAGAAATATACGCACAAAGCTGGAAGTCCTTCACACGGAAATGAAGCGCGAGACGTGTGATGGCGACACGATGCCTTTCCCTATTCACATGTCCATAGGGCGGAAAGACGCAGAGACTTGTCATGAGATTTCTCTTCCCAGAAACTAAGAGAACGACTGGTGCCTCAGATAAATGGCGGCATTTCTCAGACTTACGACATGTAGAATGATGATGAAGAGAAATCCCGTAGCAAATAAGACACTCAAAAGCAAAGACTAGAGAGACATTGTCCAATGTTATTCGAAACACCGAGCCAAAGTAGGCCCTACTCAAGCAAGCGAAGGCATATTTGCTCTAAGTACTGAACAAAACGTTAAGGTAGGCCTACTCATAAGCGATTTTATTTAAGTTAAAAGTATTCATCTAAATAATACTTCATAAGTAAAAGTAAAAAGTACCCAATGTCTGTATGTAGGAATGTGTGTACCTATATATGTGCGTATGTATGCATGTATGTATGTGTGTATGTATGTAATATGCTTATATTCGGTATGTATGTATGCATCTCTCAAAAGCCCTGCTGTGGTGAATATCATCTTATTTAAAATAGGCGTAATTATTTTATTGCACACTTACTTTTGTTCCCTTAGTTCGGTCCACCTGTTCACTCACATGTAAGATGTTGGCCGCCAAGAGGTATCACGCAGTTTGACAACAGACTCTACGCTCTACGTTGACTGCACATGGCAGACCCGGAATTTGAACCCAGGTCACAGGGCAAAAGCAGACGTATCAGCCATTCCGCAACTGTGTCAACCATTCACCTCCTCATCGATATTAGGCCTAACTCAATCTCTTTTCCCGTGTCGTGTTTCATTCCTTCGATACAGGTCAGCTGTTTCTTTCGGACTGTTATAGGGTCAAAAGGTGAAACTGAACTTCAGATACGAATGCGAATGGGTTTCACATATCAAAATATATGAATATACTCCAATTATAAATAAAGCATAAAAGTTCATACTCAGAGGGGCCTGATACGCTCACTAAGTGTTCCTTATTCGCTTGAAGTATATTCAGAATCTACCCAATGCGCAGCCTAGCTGGAACGGACTCAAGTACGTACCCCTAGCGTACCCGCTCCGCCGCGGTTGGTTGGATGATTTCAAACCATTATTTGCTGATCGCGGTAATTAGTCAATGTCACTCTGCTTTAACGATGCACTTCGCTTTTGCTGTCACTTGCCCTTCATTCCACATGTGCGTCTGATCTATCAGGGTCAAAAGCACTAATATTATATGTCTGCATCTAGCACATAGGGCCTAGAAGTAACGAGTAAGTTTGGAGTAACGTACGGCTAAGCGTCACTTTTAACTAAGTAAAGGTATTGCACAACTGGCGAAATGTTGGTTCGTTGCAACTTACAAGCAAAGATATTTCCATTATTTGGTAATTCGTTACAAGTAAATTTACTCAAATTTTTACTTGTGTATAGTAACACGTTAATACTTTTACTTCGTAACTGAGAACACTGGCATTTTTCATAGTTTTGTGAGTAATATTGTTACAAACTCAGCCAACATGTTGAACTGTGTACTGATGGGTCTTTTTATTAGGCTCCGAATGAGCCACTTTTTATTAGGCTCCGAATGAGCCACTTTTTATTAGGCCCCGCATGAGTCAGACGTCACGAAGCCCAGGTGGTTAAATTTGACCACGAAAGTGAGGCCAGGCCTCGTGGCTTTACATCACTGCTCAAATATAGTTTAATTTCAATTCAATTTAAGAATTTATTACATCAACTGTCTTTATATAGCGCACAGCAACATTTGCTCCTAAGGTAAACTTCCTGGAAGACCATCCAGATACCGCGACAGGTCCTCTCGACCATGAGCTTCTAGTGCATTAGCCAGAATGATCCTCTTGCTTTCCGACTTCTCCAGAGTTTTGACCCACATAAGTAGCATCTCATATTTCTGCTCGAACTCCGAACTTTTCTTTAGCATAGCATCGCGCTGTAAAATCATCAGGTTGACCGGTTTAACGCCAAGAGTCGAAGCGAGAGCTACCCACTCGGGACCAAGGTCAGTGGCGATTTTGGCCAGTGTCTGGATATTAATCGGGTCGTTCAGAGGCAGGTACGTGATCGGGGCCTTCCGTAGAGGCTTCGCCCCAAGCAGGTCCATATTCTTGGGAAACGTGATTAGGACCTCCGTAAGTAAGGTAGGTTTAAATTCAACAACTTGTTTCAGAGGAGCTTCTTCCTGAACCTGGGCTAGACTTCCTTCGCCAAGTTTCCCTTCTTCTGCATTCTCATTTTCCGTTGTTCGTTTCACCGCAGCCATTGCAGGATTGATCTTCTTTCTCACTGGCATCGTGACGACTTTGGTGAGCTTGCGCAACTGAATGAACCCACGGTAGACGTCGTAGCTCTTCTGCACGTAGATGTCGCGTTCTTGTATGTTTACCTGGAACTTGGTGTCAATATTCGTGTTGAAGACGATTTTCGGATTCTGGTTCTGGTCGATGCACTTAACGTTGCCTCGAAACGCCAGCTCGAGTAGATCGCCATCTTTAAGGTTGAACTCCTTACTCGTTTCTGGTCCCACGTCATAGTCGTCGTCCTGAAGCTTCCTCATAATCCTTTCGAGTCTGCTGATTGGGGCGACGTAGACCATGACGTCACACGCGTCATCCAGTTTCTGCCGGACGATCAGCTGAACTGTGCGATGGACCAGAATGTTTTGCAGGGCGTCGGCGATTCGTTCGGCCTCTTTAGAGGTGAGATTGAGCGACGTCCGAAATACGACGAACCGATCGATCGGTTCTGACAGCTTCATTTCAATCATATCGATTTTGACAGGATCGATATCGATCGCTTCGACAATCCATCGCTTTTTCTTTTCGTTCATCTGTAGAATGAAGAACTGGTCTCTTTCGTCGTCCGTATTGGTGGCGTACTGTCCCATATACCACTTGATCGGCTTTGTTGACAAACCGCCCGAAGGATCCTCCGGGTCCGCATCGGCGTCCCCTTCCTTCCCCTTCCCTACTCCATCTTTTGCTTTCTTTTTTCCTTCATCTGGCGCCTTTTTAGCATCCGCCGCCTTCTTAGCATCTGCTCCCTTCTTCGCATCTGTTCCCTTCGAACGCTGACCCTGTCCCTTGGGATCGTCTCTTGTGATACCCTCTTCCTTAGCTTCTCCGCCCTTTTCAGGGTCTTGGACACCTTCTTCTCCTCCAGCCGCGGGTCTACCCTTCGAGTCTTTCGCTGCGCGTGCCGTTGCAGCTTTTTTGACGACTACTGGGTTTGGAGGGACCGGCAAAGTCATGACTAAGGGCGTTCCAAAAACACGGCTGTCCCAATCGATGCTGAAAACTGAGCTTGACGTCAGTAGCCCTTTTGCCTCAGGCATCGTGTTTTTCAGTTCAGCCATAGAGTTCGCATCCACCGGGTGCATCTGAACAGCAATCTTCTCGTTCCTGCTGAACGTCTCTGGCGTAGTGGTGAACGTCACTCGAGGGTCGACGTTCGAGACAATTCGTCCGCCTCGTTTCTTCAGCTTCAGGTGATCTTTTTTGAAGCGAGACACCACTACGAGCTTGCAGAATACGCGGACGTCACCCTGTGCGAACTTCAACTCTCGAAACTTGTCGAGCGTTGTCTCTTTCGTCTTTATTTCTGTCCATCGGCCAGGCGTCGACTCAACCTTAATGGCCGCTTCTCTTGACGCCGCTTGCTGGCGGGTAAGATTGTGTGGTATAAACAAGCAGAGGTTGCACTTAAGTTGGAAGGCCGTGGTGGCGGAAGACAGTTCAATGACGTTGCTGATGACCTCTTCGTTATCTGGAAAGACAAATCCGGCGTCTTGCAGGTCCACAACTGCACAGTTAACGTTGGACTTCTTGAAATATTGTGGGTCTGCTCGAATTATGCAGCCAATTCCTCCATCAAAGTCTAATGCCGAGACTATCGTAAGACTAACTAGAGGCCACTGCTTTGCCTCCTTCTCTCTGAGCTTGATCATAGCAGCCTCTTTCTTTTCCTCCTCGATTCGTTTTCTTTCCTGGTCCAAACGTTTCTGTTCCTGTAATCTTTTCTCTGTTTCCTTTTGCTTCAGTAGTTCCTGTTCCTGCATCCGCTTTTTCTCCAATTCTTCTTGGATCTGCTTTGCCACTTCCACAGCCTCTGCACACGCCTGACTCGCTTCAACGGCTGCTGCTTCCGTCTCTATAGCGATCTTCGAAACCCTGAGCAGTTCGTCGTCGATCTTGGCCAGCTGTGCGTGGAAATGCTTCTGCCGTGCCTCCATCTCCAGTTCTTCTATCGTCTTCTTGTGTCCTTCGTCTGTGGTTTCTGGTACTGCGATCGTCCGGAATATCTTGTCGGTTATCTGCTTGATTGGCGTCATGACAGTCTCCAGTTGCTTCTGAGACGTGGCACAGTAGGTCTTTAGCTGGTCCATGTCGCTCGTCAGTTTGCCGACCTTCGCCTTCAGCGCATCTAAATAGTCTGGCGTCGTCTGTCTGCTGCTCTCAGCCTGGATATGTTCGTGTAACTCGAGCAAACCCTGCATCAAAGCGCCCTGATCCAAGTCTCGGCTGTCTGATTTCCTCTCCACATTCTCCTCAGCACTGCCTTTTACGTCGTTAACTTTAGAAAGTGTTTCACTGCTCGGCTTACTGACGACGATGCTAGAAGTTTTGCTTTCTACTGGAGGCAGAGAGTCGCCGTTGCCCGAGGTTAGAGTTTCTGCAACTGTAACGTCTGCTGGTGGGCTCTGACTATTTTCGACTGGCGCTTTCTGCTGTACATTACCTTTGGTTGTTCCCAGCGTCGAGTTCTTGGCGTTTCGGCCTGGTTTCATCTTCGAAGCGGGTTGTTTCGGTGGCATTTCCAGTCGTCAAGTTTCACAATTCTGAGATCTGTTGTTTTAGATCGATGTTCCGACAGATATATCGTTTGCGTACAAATGGCGAATTATAACCGATTACGTCATAAAGGGCGTATCGTTTGTGGCCTACATGACTGTGCAAATTACTTAGACCGATTGAATTATCACGGCACTGGAACGAACTTAAATAAGACAAGCATGGGAGGAAAAGGTTGATGCAATGACTTTCTATTTGCTAATTCAGCTTTTAACCGGTATATAGCACTTCAATCGCCAAGAGTTAAAAGCTTATCTTGCAGTGCCTTTGAGAGGTTATTGAAAGGCTCTATACAAATGTTAAGAAATTCATATTGTTAAAGAGATTTGAGTCTCGGGCAACAACAGTCCGTAGTAGTAGCAGCAAAGATCTTAGAGTCTTAGACTCTAAGAACTTTTGTAGTAGTTCCACTGTTTAACGACAGCTTATGCCATCAAAGGCCGTTGCCGTCGCCCTCCTCCTTTATCCAGGCTTGGGACTGGCACTACCCCCAAACAAGGCAGTGGCGGAGTTAAAACGGGGAAATTAAATGGCGTGACGCCTATTCAAACGGGCAGCGGTGGTGAAGGATCTCGCCCGATCAATTCAATGAAACATGAGCAGGGTCGAGGTCATACGATCACTATAGAAAAACGTGTACATTTAAACGTGACACCAAACGCTTCGCTGATGTTGACGACGCCCTTCGGCCAACTGAATGATTCTCAGGTGGCATATTGAAATGTGAAGCCGAGCGGATGTCTCCTAGCTCACTAGTGATCCAGTCGTTCCTGCAATAAGGTAGGAAGTCAGCATACACACGACCTGAATTAAATTTAGGCCTATATTCAGCTAACATGGTCACCTTCCCAAGTAGGCCTACTTGGTAAGCCATGATTTGGTAATCTTTGGCTTTAACTTGTGCTTTGGATAGCTTTCGAAAGTCTTTTTTTGTCAAGGATGTCAACGCTCGCTCCAGTCAGCCCTAAATCCAAGCGTTACGCCGTCCAGCTTTAGAGAACATACGCGAATCTCACTTGTGTTCGCCATGCGAATTGCGTATACTTATTCAACTTCGGAGTTTGAACTGTTTTGCGTTTCAACTCAATTGACCATGGATTTATTAGCATAATTTAATAAGACGAGGTTTATCTCTTACCGGTTTCGAACGGCAGACGGCTTCAGTGTCCTCTTTTCCCACAGTTCATACCAGAGGTGGCTCCAGAATTGCTTGCGTGGAAGGGCAACAGCATTTCCAGAGGGGCGCCACATTCTGGCAGTCCACCGTGCACCGGTCTGGTCTGGGGGACGCCGGCATATAACCAGGAGGTGGTGGGGGGGGGGGCGAACCACCCCAACGCCTATAGTTAAATCCGCCACTGGCTCCTGCATCTTAGTTCTGAGGTTAGCGTTGCGAGGCCGACCTCTGTGCCTTAAACCGGTTTACTGACTCGTTGATAGTTTGCTCACTTGTTATCTTCGAGACCTGAGCTTCAGCAAATTCAGCTGCATGAGAGCCATTTTAAACAGTTTATCTTATTCAGAGTGAGGGTTGGGTCGATCAGCGCTTTCTGGTGTAAATGATTCAAATGACAGCATTGGATCAGCTGCTTTTTATCTTTCTTTACATCGCTAAAACCACAGGTTGCAAATAGCTGGCATTGTGGCTTAGGCATGATGCATTAAGTGCATCAGTGGCACCAATGTGCTAAGAGGGGTACCACAGGGATCAGTGCTTGGGCTACTGCTGTTCGTAACTTTTATTTCACAACATACACATAGATGGGATTTTATCAAAAAAATTTAAAGTTTGCAGATGATGCAAAACTGTGTAGAGTAGCGGTGGATGAAAAAGAAGTGGAGATACTGTGAGGGGATAGTACTGTCTCAGTAGATACTATCAGAGTCTTTTAGAAGAAGCTAGGAAGGAAGCATTGGCCATTAAGCATTCTAGGTTAATTTGTAGTGGTTTTAACAAAGACTGTGTCCCCTGAACCACTTAAAACCCTAGTTATGTTATTTTATGTAAATGTCCCCCACTTGTCCAGCTCATCCTGGCAAAATTTAAACACTGCAAATTCAAGATTTTCTTTCAGTACAAAGTAAGATATCAGTACATTTATGACTATATCTGTCACAGATTCACTTTTATCAGGGTCGGGAAGTGGAAGAGTGTTGAATGCCATTTATCCTAGCACAAATTCTGGATACAGTCACATGCAGATATCTCCTGGGATGTCCAGCTCAAGTATATTGAATTTTTTGCAGCAAAATTATTAACATGCCATCAAAGTAAATTAATTTTATTGTAATAATATGTAATTCATCATCATAATCATATTAATATAATGAAAGATATTAGAACATGTACCGATACTGAGATTATGCTAAGTAATACAGATAAATGTCAATAATTACAGCATTTGAAATATATGCTATGTAACTTGAATTATAATATTAGTCTTTATTAATAATAATAATATGCAATTCATATTTATTAATAATTCATATTAATAATACGAATTTACAACTTAACAAAATTTTACTTAACAACTTACAAAATTTTACAATGATAAATTCCATGAACTGCAGTACTGTTGCGATGTATATTAATAATTATTGTAACATGTTGGTATTGACCATTCTATATTAACTAATTAATTATGTTAATGGCACAATGATACATTAAATAAATAATTTCAATCACATTATACTAAGGTAATCATAAAATGCCATCCTAATTATGTAAAATTTAATGTTACATTATGCTAAAAATGAAATTTTACATTAATTTGGAAATGATATACCAATTATATTGCATATTACATAATAAACAATCAGTAATGATTGTTGGGAACCCAACACCCCTACCACTGCGTAAGACCACTTCTGGAATAGGCCTATTGGAAAACATGGCAAAAATCCATTTTCCATCAAGTTTAAATTTTGAAAATTCACATATTAGTTTTGGAAGATGGCAAGACTTATGTTAGACTTCTTGAGGTCCTGTCTACCATTGGGCAAAAATCTTATAACAATTCCCAAAACCACTTTTTTGCACTGGTTCGAGTTGAATTTTTGAAAATGTATAAACAATTCATGGATCATTTCCAGAAAATGATGCTGTAGACTTCTTGAAGTTCTGTCTGTCATTAAGTAAATTGAGATTAGCAAAGGTCCAAAACCAGACCCATACCCCTTTTTCACTTCCATCAGAAAACAAAAAAAACTTAATTCATGTGTTCAGGTCTAAAAAAACCTAAAAAATTTATGAACCTACTTCTTTTGTCCCTGTCTTACAAGAATTCATACTGAACAGTTAGCATTTTATAATTACTTATTGGAATTAATCACACATTTATTACTGTTAACATAATCATATATAATCATCAGCATGTACTGTAACATTTTTGATTTTTCATTACACTATGATTGTGGTTATGAATTACATATTACTACAATTTACCATTATGGCATGTTTTTAATTGTGCTACAAAAATTCAACATTTCTTTAGGCGAACATCCTGAGAGACATCTGCATCTATGACCACTTTTGGAATTTGTGTAAACATATAGCAGTAGACTATTTTTTTATTGAGCTAAATTGAAGCTGAAAATTCGTGGAAAATTCCCGCAAAAATTCATAGAAAATCTGTGGACCAGTTATGAAGGATGGCAATAGACAGGTTCAACTACTTATGTTCATAGCTATCATCAGGAAAAATTTGACGAGATGTGGTAACAATCCCCAAAACCCAACAAACCACCAGAATTACAGTTGTGGCCCAGTTTCACTCAAGCACCACCTATTCTGGATGACATTCTCCATTCAACAGTTTTAATTATACTGTATCTAGCTGCTATCTGCATGATAATCCTTTTACAGAAAACTGGTTTATCAATTTCCTACAACGAATTGAGATTACACATTTCTACATCATCTCTACATTACAGAAAAAGCCTATTCACTACAACCTACAGGCAACATATAATTCTCAAACAAGAGTTTTATGTTAAGAGAGGTAAAGTAAAATTCCTAAACGAAAACTTAAATGCTGAGCAACACAGCCAACACAATCGTCAGCTAAAACAAAGAGTATGTTTTAGTGATCTAAGCAGTGGTTTTTGGTTTTCATTTTTTTTTCAACAATCCACAACAGGTCCAAGATATGGTTAACAGCATGCAGGGAAATCACAGTAAACGTCATCAATCACTGGACAAACAAAAACACCATCACCGAACACTGGCACACAAATGCTTTGGTGCTGAAAATTACCAAACATGATCATACATCTACAGGTACACATCTGAGTCTGTTTCACCAGCTGCATTTGCCATCCAGTTGGACAGCAATAGCAAAATTTGTTTGCATGAGCATAAAATTCATTAATCATGTTAACTGCAAAAGGATAACTTCAATGACTTCTGTGCAAATTTATGCCTGATTTTCAAAATTTAGCAACGCATTTGCGAATAAAATAACAAGCACTTTTACAGTGATTTGCACATATTTCTATGCTTGATAAAATTTTTAAAACTGAAACCTTCTTTCAGAAAGCTGCCATTCTTGATCCTGAACCATCATATTTTGTAAAAAAAATATTATATTATATTTTGTAAAGAAACTTATATTTAAAGGTAATTATGAAATGTAAATACAAAACCCCTTCCAAATAAACCACCCGATTACTGAAAGTGAAACAATTCTTTAACTGCTGCCATGGAAAAACAAGCAATGATTATGTACTAACTACTATGTTACTCTATGATTCAAATAAGAGTAATTCCTTACAAAAGAAAAAAGCAGCAAACTTAAGTGTAGACCTATACATATATGTATTTATTTGGTCTTGTGTACATTACTTTACAGAACCACTCTAAAACTGCTCAAGACAATGAATTGTGCCACAACAGGGCCTTTACAGTTAGAAAAACTCAACGATTTGCCACAAAGCTCTAATTTCAAAATGAGATATCAAGAAAAATCACTTCATTTAAAAACTAATACTGAAACTCTATCAGCAGCACATGAAAATGTGTCAGTTGACCTGAGCCCTATGAATACCATATTTCAGTTGAGTAGTTTGACTGCTAATAAAATAAAAGGTTAGCATTACCAAAGCATATTAGAAGGGCTTATAAATTCCTTAATATAAACCAAATACAAAAACTAATTTTAACTTTCAATGTATGAGTCAATCTTATCAGAAGCATATAGTGAAACCATAGAATCCGCCAATAAACTACTTTCTTTAAAAGTTCAGTTCATATTTTAAAATAGAAGATTTGCAAGACAGCGATAGATTTTTGTGTGGCTTTCGTAGGTCACAAAGAACATCAGATGTCGTTTAGGAAATTACGACAACAAAGCAGTTGCAAACACAACAAATACAAACAAAACAAAACTTACAAAGAACAAAGCATATAATCAGATATGTACATCTTTCGTTCATCACTGCACAATGGTTCAGAAACAAATCGTGCACTTAAGACAAAAAAATAACTGTTTTCCTTTGACTCAAGTCTATAAGCAGATAGATGCTAAAATTTTAAGGTTTTATTTAATTTTCTTAATTCATGTAGCATCACAAAAATTGCAAAAGCAATCAATGGCACCAAGCACTCACAGTAAGGTAAAAGCCAAAATCCATACAAAGTATAGTTCAAACCTGTACAGTGTTTCAAGGCAAATGCTGAATCAATAGGCAGTCACACCAAACTACACCAAGCAATTTTTATACAATTAATACACCTCATATCACTGAACTGAAGTCAACAGCTAAACACGCACAAACATAGAAATAATTTGGGGTCATAATAGCACCTAGTTGGCTGATGAATGTCCTGCAACATGGAACCAGATCTGACCCTGGCACCCAATCAATGCAAAAGTCCAGCACTGTTGCATGGACCTTAAAAGCTGCTGAGTGAACATCTAATTAAATTAAGCCGTGGCATGTGGTATATTTATTGAATGGTGTGCGACATTTGAGCACTGGGGTCAGAGGACATTTGGATGTCTGAACTTGCAACAAAGACACTTGGTTTACATATCAAAGACACCGCAGAATAAGCAACTGAACGTAACAGACATGTAATGACAGGCATTACCATTAGTCTTCGTCAACACCTGGCCATTTCCACAACACTTCGCCAGCCAATACCACTACTGTAACTGTAGATTCTACTGTTGAGATTAGCACTGATAAAGTTTAATAGCACCAACACTTGCCCAGATATGGATGCAAAATTGCATTGCCTTAAATCACTTAAATCAGTTCTACAAGAAGTGTATATGTGATTTTTATTGGTAATACAAGGCAACTGATGGAAAATAAATTAGATCTGTCAACTGAAAACATTTCCACAGAGCTACTGTACAGCATTGTGCATTTGATGGCATATGTTCCATCACTAGGAGCAGTAAGATAACTGACAGTACAACCCATTTCTTCTAAGGTCGGATTGGTAAAAAACTGCAGCAACATTGACAACCACCAAAACATTTACCAATAACAGCTGTAAAAACTTAGGTAAATTCCACTCCTAAAGCAGCAGCTACACTTATTATGTGGACCTAGAAGGAAGAGTAAAACAGGGATACAAACACTACAAATAAAATTTATACTGAATTCATTTTCTAGAACCTTACAAGTGCTTACTGTGCTAAAGGCAACAGGTGTGCCAGTTTCTTCAGCGCAAGTCTTACACCAACAGCTGAGTGCAACTCAGTTCATTCAAAGCAGGCACTTTTTCTCCAGGGAAGCTGTTTATGGGAGCAATTTAAGCTGAGTTCTTCCTGGAGCCCACCTTACAGACATCAGCAGATGGTCACCTCAGTGCACCGATTTAATCCGAATCATAATTTTTCATCAAAATAACAGTTTCTGCATCTTTAAAGGGTTACAGTAACATTGTGTTTTAAAACTTTCAGACACCCTGAAGTCTCCAAGGTCGGTGGTCTATAATGATTATTATGGAGTTACATGTCTTCATCAAATTTCTTAAGGAAAGAATTATGAGGCCTAACTGTTCACCAAAAAACAGTTTTGTTCTAGATTCAATATGCCAGTTATCAATTTTGTCTGCAAAAAAGCTGGATCTACATACAAACTGGTTGTTGTTGATGGTGGAGAGTGCACGAGAAAATGCCGAGCACTTTATGACTGCCCATTTAATAGTGAATCAAACTTCAGCACAAGACAGACACAAAGCATTCAATTAAACATCTGAGCGAAGCAAATTTTACTGACGCAGCACAGTGGCACACCATTAAATATGTATTATTTACACACGTCCAATTGTCCAGAAATAAAGTGATCACATTTTAGGTGATGCTCGGGCCAATTTCATAAGCTGAGGCTGACTTTGTAAGCTGTAGCCCAGAAAGACACTGCATAATAAAGCTATGAAGAAATCAGTCTAACAGAATTCTCCGTCAGTGCCGTCTTCTCTGGTCTCTTTCATACGCCTTCAGCATGTCGCCAAAAGAGTCAGCATTATCACTCTGTTTTGGCTTTATATAATAGCCAACACTGTCATCCCACAATCGATTCTGCATATTATCTAAAATAAAAAAGGTACGATTAGGAATATGTAGAATTCTCACACAACAAAATAAAAACAGTAAAAAGAATACCTGGTACATTTAGAGAAGTAGTCATCATTTTTTTAAATAAAATAAAAAGCCTAAATAAGACATAGCTGCACACATAATTACCAAAATCTTTGTAAACCTCTCTGCAGAAATCACGTCGTTTCCCATAACAGAAGTGGAAATGCTCACACCCTGCAACTTTATGTCCATCTGAAAATACAAAAGAGGCCTCCAGTAATTTCATGTTTAGCATATAGTTTGTATGAACATGAGTTCATAAAAACAATGTGCTAAACACGAAACATGATAACTAGCAGTAAAAAGTAAATGAAAGCAAGCACAAAATTGGACACTAAATAACAGATTTTCAATGTACAAGATTCAAAAGTTGACATAATCAAATAACAAAAAATAAGAAAATCAAAAAACTCAATAAAGCTAACATAATCAAATGCACAAGAATCTATCCATGGTACTTGAGACATTTCCAAAACCTATACCAAGCAGTAAGACTTATTATGACACCATGTCCTCATGGCACAGGTAAAGTTGTGAACAGCTGCAAACAAACTGTCTCGGCCATCAGACATAACATACAGTTAACAAGAATATGTTGCCTTTGTGCTCCGTGTGCAAGAGCCTGCCAGTGCAGACTCTTCTGTTATTCAAGTATCATGCCGGCAGATGAACTTCACTCTTATCGAACATTATTAGAAAAATCTGTAACATGTGCACAGTCACACAGAAGTGTAAATCTGAGGCATGGTAATATCATTTAGCAAAGCAAGGAGTGCCATCAAAAAGTTCTTGTAAGATGCTATATAAATGTCCAGCTACATAATTCACATACAATGAATACAGTTTGGCATGCAAACATAAACAGACTAAAAGCCAGCTTGCCATATTCTAGGTCCTGTATATGTGCTATGTTTTCAGTCATGGAAATAGTAAAAAGAATAAATTTACCAACCTTCTTTAACTCTTTGAGCATCTCTCATATAACGAAACTTTAAGAAGCCATAATTCTCTCTGAAAATACAAAAAAACAGGCACCATAAACATAAAAGAGAAGCACGAACAGAGCATGAACGACAAGCAAAATGTTAGTGACTCAAATCGGCCTGAGAACAGTGACAGTTCAACACCTGGTGGAAGATATGACATCAACCTCAATGCCGAACAATATGGGCGATTAACATGTACAAAACATATATATATATATACATAGTCATCAGCATCGTCATCCCTGTTAGTAGTACATTTAATCATTTTCCTCCACACTTTTCTGTTGCAAGCTGCCACAGTCAAGTAGTGGACATTCGTTTTGGCCCTAGTCTTCTCTGTCATCAAGCCATTCTCACAGTCTTCTTGCTGTGCCTTCCATAATTCTGAGTCATGCTTTTTATCTTTCTGCGTTATTCATCCTGCATATGTCATCAGAGACTAGTTTCCATCTGATGATCACTTGTGTTAAGTTTTCTTTTATGTTCAGCCTTCTCTCCTTAGTTTAATTGTTTGCAGTTTTCTGTGTCCAACATCCAATATCTTAGTTATGTCTGTCTTGTTTAATGTCCGTGTTTCATAGACATGTTCTCAATATTTTCAACTTGGCGGTATAGCTGATTGCTTCAAGCTGAGCGCTTACCCACATCCTAAAGGATCTCTACCAGTTTTTTGTGTTCCATATGATCGCAAAGTTGCCTATATGAAGTTCTGTGTGATCATGCCATATGCCTTCTCAAAGTCCATGAAACAGTTGTATAACAATCTGTTCTTTCTCTTTGCCTTTTCTGCAATAAGCCTTGACAACAGTATTTGCTGTACCATGCTTCTGTTCTGAATCCTTCCTGTTCATCTGACATATGTTATGCTCCTCTATCTGTCCACTTAGTCTATTTAATAAGTAAGTAAGTAAGTATATACTTTATTAACCAATAGCTAATCACACACCGGTTTACAAGTATTTAAGAACACAAGAAATAGTTAATAGTACTATCGTTCTTATGACAATGGTTCTTGCATTCTGTCAAGTCTCATTTCTTTGGAATTCTCACCCATACAGACTTTTGTACATTCTTCAGGTACACAAAAAACTCATTAAAACATTGTCTTTGAGAGCCATATCAAGAACAGCCTTATAGCAATATCAAGTTATAAGGAGTTTATTTTCTACAGATGAACTGATTTTGGGATCCATGTCAGTGACCAAGTCATATCAGAAGTTATGTTAGAATTAAGCACTTTATGACAATTCTCCATTTTACCCTCTTCCTATACATGGTGCAGAGTTTATGAACATCATTTGCCAGCTTCTCTTCTCCAGCTTTTATCATCTCTGCTGTTATTCCATTGTTTCCTGAGCTTGTATTTCCATGAAGTCATTCCTAGATGGTGGAAAGACCGACTCAAGCAGCTGCACAGTCTCCTTATTTTCTTCATCCTCATCCTTCTACAGTTCGCTGAAGCACAGCATTCAGTCCATCAGCTTAAAAGATTGCTTTTGTCTAGTAATATATATGCCTCAGTTTTTAGCTAACCTCTCACTAAAAAATGTCTCAGTTTTCTAGTCTACTTACTGTTCTTTTTGAGGGTGTATAGTAACATTGATAATTTCTCCAAAATATTGAAATTTTTCTTTAAGGTCATGTGGTGTAAAGTCGTCTGGAATACCACCAACAAAGATGGTTTTCTTACGAATCTAAACATGAACAGCAAATAACAAAATGAAATAATTCAATCGAGTGAAGAGAGGATTAAATTTACTCTAATAAATCTGTAAATTTATATTTATTTTACAAACAAATATAAAGTACTGTAGAGTTTCACATTTCTTCAATGTGAAACGAGTACTGCAGTTCATTCAGAATTACTATAAGATAGTAAAAATGATCTACATGCATGAGATGTGGGAAACTGATGTTACAAGTTATTATTATATAGGCATTTTAATTATTATAATTATTATTGTTACTGTTATTGTTATTACTATATAGGCATTTTAATTTTACAGCCCTTATGGCCTGGGATGTTATGGACTCTCTTGGTCAAGTGAATACACTTTTAGAAACATTGTTGTTTTAAGTCCTATTCTAAATCGAACAACTGTTGGTAGTTACAGATACCAGGCAGCACGCCATTCCAAGCAGATGGTTCAGCAACTGTAAGCGTCTAGCTATCGTTTCTTGAATGTGGAAGCCGCTGTGAGCTGCCAGACTCAAATGACGTTGGCAGCGACAAGAAGAAATCGTCATGCATAATCCAATGATGTAGTCGGGGGCAAATGGTAAAGCCAGCTGTAGATGGGTAACCCCATCTTATACTTGATTTTGTAGTGCACAAGTATCTATCTATTCATCCATTCATTAAATATTCAGGCACCAATAACAGGTGTATATTCACTCAGCAGTGTACCACAGAAGATTAGAAACTGCAAATTAGTTTTTACCATTAGAGGCTGTAGAAGTTAACCAGCCATAGGTACAAAGTTCTAGCAACTTCACTGTCTCTGCCAGACTTCTTGTCATTCAACCTTTCCAACAACAGTGTACAGCTGATGTACTCTGTTTACAGCTGAGTAGCTAGAGGGAACTAGTGGAGCAGAAATCTTAAATTATCTTTCTGTCCTGATGAAGATTTGAACCACTGACCTCTTGTTTGACACCTTAGCATGGTTACCACTAGAGTCACTTCTGACTGCAAATAATCTCAAGGTAAATACTCACTATGCTCAGACTAGTAACATGGGAATTCATGACAATCACAAACAAAACCAAAAACATGCTATCATACTACTACTGATTAAAACAATCTAAAATTCAATTAAAATAAATTACTTCATCTTCGTGATCCAAAATAAAGTCATCTGATCGAGGATTTTTCTCAGACCTAAAATAACACCAATCTCTGTCAACAGTGATCAATTCATCATCAACATCCATTAATCAGCACCATCAAACATCATCATTCAGTCACCAGCAGCAATCATCATCACCCAACAGAAGTCATCAACCACTCATTAATGGCGCTATGGTAAGCATAGTACTGCATTTACCACACAAATTTTGCTATTAATAGATGTGATTTATTTCTTTGCTGAATAAAACTCAGTCAAAATTTTTTTAAATTTCCACACCTAAGCTGCCCTTCAGTAAGATGCACCCCTAGAAGTTCATATAAAAACAGTGACTTACAGTCCAGAAAATACGGTAAATGTAATGACAGATAGCAAATTCTATAGTTCAAGAGTACTTGTAATGAGTAACCTGAATTTCAAGTGTACTTTTTAAGTTCAAGTGCATATGAGAATAAATCAAAAAGCTGTTTGTCAAAGTCTAAACAGAGTAACTAAACAACAGCAGTAATGACTAGTAGCCTAAATGAAATTTTAAATAAAACAAAATGTTATAAATTACTGCCTAACCAATCATGATGATCATTCCTTCTATAACGTCTGCGAGAGTGGTGCCTGCTTGGCGACCTTGAGTGATACGACGATGATGAGCTGAACAAAAAACTTCAGATTTTAGTTCACATGCTCTAGCAGACAATGTAACCTGTTTATCATATTTACAATCAAAGAAGCATCAGCATTTCACTCTGCATCTATGGGTGCAAATCCAGGAGCTTCATAAATGTGAAGATACCAGATACAATACTACATCTCCAGTGCACCTTTTATGTCTTCAGTGATCTGAAGCACAATTACTTTGCCAGTCAAGTCAGAAAAGTTAAAAGGACCGTCACGGACAATTTGTTGTTGAACATTTCATATTTTCCATCAGATGCAAACCAGATATGCATTACCTAAATTTTGAACCATGTAAATTTGAAGTTCATTCATTTGACATATCATTGGTAGCAAAAGATATAAAATTACAAGTCTCCCAGAAGAACTAAAACACTCATAATCCCAATTCAACAGTAAAATTTAAAAAAATAATTTATTCAATAACATCTTAAAAGCCTAGATGATGTGCCCTTATTCCCCATCAGAAATAACACCAAAGAATAATCTAAAAAACTGAATTGAAAATATTATGCTCTAACCTCTTATCACAACTGCGTCCGTACGGCCTGATTGGTGATCGAGATCGATAAGAATCTGACGAGCTATAAGACATAAAAATTTTCAGCATTCTAATGTTATTACTTAATTTCACATAATAATACATTCAAAGCAATATTAATATGTTATTAATAACAAACTATAGTTTATTCTGACTTTGGTGGTGATCATATCTTTGCAAAACATGCCAACTGGCAGCACACAAAAACCTAGACACAAATCTTTTAAAATTTCCAGAAAGTCAGTCCAAAGCCAGAGAGACATCTCATAAGCCTGCCACAAGAGGTAAACTTTAGAGCACAACTGGAACAGAATCAAATCAACACAATGCTGTGACATAGTTCTAAAAACCTGTTTAAAAATTGGGCTTACAAAGAGCCCAAGAAGAGTTTACCTAATCAATTGAATTTTACAACTCACATTAAATCAAATAATGATACACCAAAACCAATCAGTAGATCCTATCAACACCACAGGACCAGCAAGCAAAGTAGAGCAAAACAGACAGCTTTCAGTTGACAGCCAAAGCAGGAAGCAAGGTTTTAAAGCCTCGAGGATTGGAATCAATCAGAACGAATGCCATTTAATTACAATATGTTATCATACTGAAGAATATACGAAAACCTCATGATATAATCATAAAAAACTTACCTGCTGCTTGAAGATCTACTACTTCGTGAGTGTCTCCGACTTCCTGTAGCGTGTTGTCTGTGGATGTCTTCTCGGTTCACAGAGCCAGACACTGATAGTGCAGATGACAATGCAGACTGGTTGGCTTCTGCCAAAACTGACGTCATGGCACAAGAAGAAAATGGCAAATGTTTGCTTGGCAAGGGAAGAGCTGCAGAATTTGGCACAATGCAACTCTGGTTAGCAGCCGAGTTTCCTGATGTAGCAGAAAAAGTGCTTTTTGTATCATCTACATTATCAAATGGTTGATGGTCATATTCTGGTGAGCCATCTTGAATAGGGTTAACCACTTTCTCTGGCTGAGAAGATCCACTATCAAAAGAGGAAATGACCTCTTGGGCAGTAGAGGTCACAGTTGGCACAGAGGGAGAGGCAACCTGATTATGGTTAGCAGCTTTTTCTAACTTAGAAAAGTGGTGATAAGAAGATATAATTTCTTGACCAACAGAGTTCTTAAATGACACAGCAGGGGTGACTTGCAAATCATGTGGGATAAGTTTCCACTGCCTTGCAGATCCAGAATTAAAATCACACTTGATCTTTCCACCAACAGATGTTGCCACTGGTACACCAGAATATGCTACCTGTTTGTGGTTAACAACTTTCATGTGATCAGAAGCATACTTAACCATATTGGCATTAGAGGTAGTGCTATGCACACAAGAACTGTCATCCTGATTAACGTTAAAAGTTATTCCTGGCTGAGAAGACCCATAATCAGAAGAGATCAGTCCATCACAGGAGTTCATAACTGGCATAGTAGGAGAGGTATATGAATTGTGAGTGACTGGGTTCTTTGGCTGCAAGGATTCATAATCACTGGTGGCTGTGACACTTGACACTGGACGACCAGAACTCGTCTGATCATCTACGCTTTCAACCTTAGGAAGACCCAGTGTAGAGAAATCAGAATGCAGACTGCAGTTCATTCCTTCAACAACTGCAGTTGTAACCAATGCTGGTGTTGTCACCCGAGCCTTTGAATGAATGGCACTGCCATCTGGCACACAGGAAGTCATTTCACCTGAGGTCACAGGGCTTGATTCTGAAGAATTGGTGTCTTCCAACTGCAAATCATTGCTAGTCTGTTCAGATCGAATGCAGTAATTATGCTCAGCTAATACAGAATAATTGCTGCGTAGATTTTCATTCATTGTATTGTGTTGTGCCTCACCAGTCCCAAAGTTTTCATTCTTCACCTGTGGTTTGGTCTCGCTTGTTTCATTTTTACTTCTCTCCTTTAGACGGTTCATGTATTCGCTCAGATTCAATCTTTTCTTCTTCTCTTTCTTTTTCTCATTATTGTTGCCATCTTGTGCTGAATTAATAGTTGAAAATATTCCAGCTGCTGACACCTGACTGGACTGATTGGCATCATACATCAGATCTGTCATAATGTCCACAGGCAAACTCTGGTTACCTTCTAGTTCATCTTTTGCAATCTGAGACTCCTTGTTTTCTGTGGCCATCTGACTCTCAGTTGATCTTGCATTCAACATTTCAGCAGTTTCACCTTCAAATTCACAACCACTTCTCATAAATATAAAATAGTGCATAACAAAATAAATGATCTTAACCACACCCATTTTCATACAGCTCCTGATAGTCATGACCATATGCACTACTTCCCATAGCTTTAATACCCAGTCACCACTGAAATGATATTGATAGCTTAGATACACATTTTCCTTAAATTATTATCATACTTAAGTTCTTAATGGTTTCCTGCCAGTCAGCCCATCAAACACACAAATGAGATGTCACCTAATGCATCAGAATCATCTTGCGAAATGCTTGTGGTTACAATGCAGACCTGCATATTTCTGCTGCCCACAGCTACATTTTAACCAGATTTAGATTTCAAGTAAGTGTTTCAATTTTAAAAAATCACCAGGTGTCAATGGAAAATGAAAATGAGGAGCTGAACTAAGCTCCTGATGCATGTTTTGCACAGAATGCAACAACCATGTAAATTCCTTCTTCTCTAAAATCTTAATGTACCAAGCTGAACAACAGCCATCAAATTTCAGGATGCAGCTCAGTATTCTATATATATATATGGTCACTCAGCCACACACTAATGGAACTTGGATATCCAAGCCATCACCTGCCAATATTAAACATTACATCAGCATAATTTATCTTAATATAAATTGAGTCCGCAATGCCACTCAATGTCAAGGCAAGTGAGATTCATGCTAACATGTGTATAACATGTGTATAACAACCATGTAAATTCCTTTTCCCCTAATAGCTTAATGTACCAGGTTGAACAACAGTCACCAAATTTCAGGATGCTTTTTAACTTCCCACCTAGCTTGGTATTCTATATACAGTCACTCAGCCACATATTAACGGGGCTTGTTTGCCCAAGCCACAACCTGCCAATATTAAACATTACATCAGCATAATCTATCTTAATAAAAATTGTGAGTCTGCAATGCCACCCATTGTCAAGGCATCATGCTAACATGATCAAGATATATTTAGCTTCAACTGGGTAAAAAGTGAAACTTACTTTTGATGAGATTAGGTGCAGACATATTTTCAGAAATCACATCAGGCATCTTATTATTTCCAGTCCACATTTTCTGTCTAGGCAATGTGCTTGAGTCTTGAGCCAAATCAGGAGAAACTGATTTAAAAATTGGAAACTCCACACCTGGGGATTTTCCTTGATATAATCGTCCAGCGCTTGCCTCATTCAGCAGCAAATTTTGCACCTGTGCTGGAGGTGGCATCCTTAGTAGTGAAGTTCCAACTATGTTTGGCATCTCTGAACGCTTAAGCAGTGAAGTCTGAGCACCGGTAGGTTGTGACTTTGCTGCATATGTCACCAGAGTGTCTAAAGAAGATGCATTCAGCATCTTTGATGGTGAGTTTGCTACAGCTGGAGAGGCATGTGCAGTCGGTGACTTCAAAATAGAAATTCCTCCTCTAACCACACCTGCTGTGGGATGTAACAGTTTCACATTACTGCTGCCAAGAATACTTGACATTTTTCCAGATCTGCCACTAGCACTTGAAGAATTCACTTTTGCTGGAACCACTGCAGCACCTGCAGATCGCACTAAACTGCTACCACTGCTGCTGCAAACACTGCTGTCTGTTTTCATCAGACATGATGCTGAAGTGATCGGTGAGGCACTGGAGGCAGCCAGTGGCACAGTATTCATGTTTGGTGATCTCCTTGAAGAAAAAATAATAGTTGATTTCATCTGGTACGGTGCTGAGCTAACCGACGGTAAAGATGATGGCAAAGAATTCACGAGTGGTGATCGTTTCAAAGAAGTAATGCTAGTTGATTTCACCTGGGACAATGCTGAGCTGACTGAAGGTGAAGAAGATGACAAAGAATTCGCACTTGGTGACCTTTTCACAAAAGTAGTGCTAGCCGATTTCATCTGGCATGATGTTGAAGTGACTGAAGAAGATAATGACACAAAATTCACGTTTGGTGACCTTTTTGAATATGAAGTGCCGCCTGATTTCATCTGGTGTGATGCTGAACTGACCAATGAAGCAATGGATGGCTGGGTAGCCAGTGACACAGCATTTTCTTTTGATGATCTTTTTAAAGACAAATCACTTAAAGAGTTCACCGGATAAGATGGTGAAGCAACTGAAGGAAAAGCCAACGGAATAGCATTCACACTGGGTGACTGTCCTGAAGAAATAACAGCAGAGACCAATGCTTTTGGCTTTCTTCCTCTTTTCTTCTGCAATAAGCCTGGCTTCTTCTTTTCTGCAACAGGTTTCAGCTGTAAAGCTCCACTAGCTATCTGTTTTGAAAAGTACTGAGCTCTTTCCCTTGCCTTCTTCTGGAACTCCTCTTCTCGTCGTTTTTGTTCACGAATTCTTCCCTCTTCTAATTTTTTCTGTTGACGAAGCTTTACATTATTAACAGCTTTTTTGAGTCGCTCATCCCCATCATCTTTGTCAACTGGTTTCTTCAGTTTCTTATTACATTTGCTCACTATCTGAGGTGCAGTTCTTTTAGAATCAGGATTCTTGATTCTAGAAAATTAAGACAAGTAAGAACTAACCAGGCAAACAGAGATATCCCAGGTTGATCTGAGTGGGCTGCAACATCCATGAGAAAATAATAAACAGCTGAAAAGATGCTTAAAGTCATAAATCTTTCACTGGCTCTTATTCTCTTATGACTTTTCCTTTAAATACACTTTCAAATCAGAAATTACATTTCTAAAATAAGAAAAACTCATTTATGAAAAATACCAATTCTACAAATCTCACTAAAGTGCTGTGCTACATGCTATGCACCATATTATGACAGACATATGACAGAATAACAAAGTCACAAAACATAACTTCTTTAAACTGTGATATGAATAGCAGCCAAGTAAGCAAACAGCACAACATGTGTTGAGTAATAATTCAAAATCTCCACAAAGCAGTAGAAGCTGTAAACTGTGGCACACCCTTGGCCTAAGCAGACAGACAATCAGAAATATACATATTGGCTTACCTATTGTTCCTCCCAGTCTGATTTCTGCTGACAATTTCATCAGCAATAATTTCATCCATAGTGGTGTTTCCAAAAGGTTCATTTAAACCAGGACTCTTCGACATCTCTGTGACTTCACGCGTAATGGTAATTTCACTCTTAACTGCAGGTTCACTCTTGATAACAATTTGACTGGCATGATTGTCACTTGAAGCTGAGCTGGTTGCATCCATAAATAGCGATGGAACAACACTATCAATATCTAAAACAGAAATAAAATTACTCAATAACACATGCAAATATAAATTCCATTTTAAAAATGAATAAAAATTAGGCAGTAAAATATCAATGCTTTCACAAGCTATCATAATCTGAAACTCAGATCACACCAATCCTGGAGTAATATTTGGCTGTAATATAATAAATAATGATAAATCATTATAATTACCAACTTTTCTAGCACATAACCTGCACACGCATATAACCCGCAGAAATTAGGAAAACATGCAGAAAACGTGGTATAGCACACACACACACACACACACGTATATCCAGCAGGCCCACAAAGACCATACAGGAATAGTCCATAAGCACTAGCCCACATCTTAAAACATCTGAACTAGTATGTATTCCCATTAAACTGAATGAAAATGTGGATGTTCAACCACTCTGAGTAACAGCATTGTTTTATATGCTAAGGCAGTTGTTTTGTTTAAGTATATTCTCCTTATCTGCACTAAGTGCAAAATGTAAATAAGATTGCATCAGATAAAATAACAGACACATTGTTTTTACAGTACATATCTAATTGTTGCAGTGCTAGACAAAGACTGCAATAGTTCCTGAAAATTAGCATACATCTGCTTTTGTATTAAATATTATGTACTTAGACTAAAAGTACACAGGTTTTCCCCACATTCAAGCATTAATAATACACATATTTTGCATAATGGATTCTATCGTTATATGAAGATTCAGATACTTAGACTGTTGTTATGTAAAATATAACCATGAAATAACATCCGATACCAATGCAACACATAACAAATCTGCAAATCAATAATTCAGAAAATATAAAAAGTATTAAGTCAGAACAAATTTAATCCTTAGCAGCCATTTCTCACTTTGTCGCCTGTCACAAATTTGTTTATTGGTGTCCTGCAACTTGCTGTACCTGTCGTTGCACTACAGTCCGGAAAGTACAGTAATTTCATATGAGTGGAAATACGGTACTAGACAATATTCTGAGGCGTTATTCACTGATGCTGCAGGTGATAAGGCCTAATTTTCTTACATTAATTAATAGCTCCTAGTGAAATTTTTTCTCAAGGGATCAAACTCTACCTCATGGAAAATAATAACAACTAGTTTCATGTCTGTAATTCAAAGGAAACCTCCAATGATGTTTATGATAATAAAATTCAGTTATTTTAATATAACTTGATTGCAGACTGTCCAGTATAATACATATATAGCACCAAGCATAACTTGCCTTCAAATCCAGTGGTCAAATTAAATTCTTTCTCAGCCTTGACAATTCCTCCTAAAAAAGTGAGAACACTGACATGCACTTGTTAAGTGAACATACAGAAATCTCTAACTGGAAGACCTGCACAGCAAAAATAAAATATCTGCTCTTGAAGGCACATCAAATTCACAATATCCTATTATAATCCAAGTCTTTTTAAATAAATGGCAGCAGACCAGACCATATCTATTGTTTTAATTCAGAAGAATCTGTTGTCTAAACTGCTGTTCGAAATAAATCAGTTACTGACTAAATGCTTATTAACAGCAAAAAATAAAAATAGCAAATACTGAAATATGGGCATATTGTGAATTATCTAACAAAACTGATGATTAAACTTGCCTTCAAAGATGTACTGTAATCCACTACTGTTGGCACACTCAGCTGAAACAAAAATAACAGGCAAAATTCAGAAGTCTTCTTGACTTAAATCTTTGTTCCATTCTGTAGCATACTGGGTCTGCAATCCAATGATTGTTAGCTCTCACATGTTACATGGAATTCACCTGCTGAACAGACATCATGTAACGATCCTCGACAAGTGGTCTGTGCACACCTATCTCATTCCTCAGTTTCATATTTGCTGGTCTTGCACATGAAACAAGTGCAATATATAAACAAACTAAACATTACTAGAGTGGGTAAATGCATCCCACGAAAAGCGGTCAATAGCCCTAACAATTTTTAAATCGTTAAACTTGAAGTAGATGGTTTTTCTAGTTACAATTAATACTATTAGCAACTGTCCAATAAAAATCTCCACTGCCCTTTGTATACCTCTCTAAATTATTTCTGGCTCGGTTAGCACTTTAACCAGACTGTAAATGATTGAAATCTGTTAATACCCTCCTCAACAACAGCTCAGAAGTGCATTTTGAAGCAAGGCAGCATGAAACGTTATGCACAGAGTGGAAGATTAGAGATACAGTAGCTATAGAAACACAGAAACTTTAACATTTCATTGATATAGAACAAAAGAACTATGCGCTCATTTCGTGGTATGGCGCATTCAATTCAGTTTTGTATTTTTAAAGAAGTTTTGGTTCAGGTCTGGTATAAGATCTTCCAAACTTTTGTAAAATATGAAAATGGTTTGCTCCATTAAAATTACCTCAAATTCAATTCTACTGAGCAAAAAACAGAGGTTCAAGACTGAAAAGTTTGGTTGGGTCAAAATCTCTAACAGAAACCAATCTGAACCTCAGTTCATGTTGATGTTTGTGGTGATTAATGATAGCTGATGATGATGGTGTCAATGATGATGGGAAATAGGAAACACAACATGTCAACAACTTAGATTTTAAAAATTTGTGTGTCCTTGGAAAGGCCAAATGTATACATCTATTTGTATGCTTCAGTACTTCCAGACTCTCAGTTTAAGTTTAAAGATACTTACTCTCATGACTAAAAACTGGAACAGATTCGTCAGTAAAATGGTTTGAGTCAATGGCTTCCATCTTGATCACAACATTTTCATTTTCCTGTTTTATTGTTGGCACTTGTTGCATATTCATTGGATATTCAAGATCCACGGACAACAAACCATTCGATGCATTCATCAGCTGCTGCTGGTCCTCATATGACGATATATCTGATTCTGGCCTAGTATTCATCTGATAATCGTGATATTCAAATCCTGGTTCTTGTTTGATGATGGCAACAAAATCATTGGCATCGTAGACAACATCATCAGCAAAAATGTCATTGGGACTTTTAGAATCGTAGCCATATGATTCTAAGAAGTTCTCTGTGCTCAACATTTCACCCAAGGTTGTACCACTTGAAGCAATGTAACTGAAGTCCTGAAAGTCCAGTTCAATTCAACCAATTAAATAATAATTAAATCAAGTGTTAAATGCCAATCAAATTACAATCAAACTGCAACAAGTAGGTTTGATGACAAAAGGAAAATCCAAAATAACTTAGGTCACCAAATTTCAGAGGGATCTACAGATGAGTCCTAACAAATGGTTGCCAATTTTCTCTAGACTGATTCGCAAATGCATTACATATTTTGTATGTTCATCAAACTATTCTCCTATGCTTAAAGTCAAACTGCAATTCATGAGCTAAGTCTAGAGTCTGCTTCAGATTCTGTCATATATTTTGGATGATGCTCAAAACTGTCACTGAACCCTAAAGGCTGGTGGTTATGATGCAAGGGTTTGACTAACATGAATGTAGACCATCAGTTTTACATATATATATATAAGCCAATGCCTTAGGTAAAGGTGCTTTTCTGGTGACTACCACTTGATGTGGACTGCATATAAAATTTCAGTACAGCACAGACCCAAGGAAGAGGACCTATAAATGTCCCGCACTCTTCAGTCAACCTGGATAGTCAACAGTTGCTTCATTCGGCTCAACATTACTATGTCCTTAGCCAATGCAGTATAGACCAGGGATGGGAAACTGTTTGCCAATCTCCATGTCTGTGTGCAACAGACTACCAATGAATCCTTCTCCAACTACATCAGCATTACCTAACAGCATAAGCCCAAGTCATTCTTCTTGAACTTTAACATGATTTATGCTAATGACATGATTTATGCTAATGACAGTGCCTCTTGGGATATTGTTAAATTTTAAGACAGTGCAGTTGTCTAGATACACACACGTGCATACCTACAACACCATCCGATCATATTAGTGACCTGCTGCGCGACAATCTGCACTGGCTGCGCGTTCCTCAACGGATAACATACAAACTATGTCTGATCACCTTCAAAGCACTGAATGGCCTCATGCCAGACTACATCTCCGAATTTTGTATTCGAGTCGGAGGTAATGAGAACAGATGTCGGCTGAGGTCCTCGTCGAGGAACCATCTGCAGGTCCCAAGGTCTACCACGCGGTTTGGCGAAAGCTCTTTCTCGATTGCCGGACCCACTGCGTGGAATAGCCTTCCCGACCACGTGAAGAATGCTCCATTCTTGGATAACTTTAAGAAAGGGCTTAAAACGTTTCTATTTAAATTATCGTATGACTGTAGTTAATTTTCTATTGTCGCCTGAATTTATGTACAGCGCCCTTTTCTTCGGCCTCGGCCATGTTACGGCGCTATATAAATTGTTTTGTTATTATTATTATTATTATTAACAGTACATCAAACAGTGTGTTGCACAAAACAAAACAGAACTAAATTTAAATAATAACTGATTTTTCTAAGGCTGGAATGTATAAACCAAGAATAGCTGCTCATGTGAACAACTGTAACTAAAACCCATGAGATCAACCTGTACATAAAATCAACTAATTCCACAACATGACACTAAAATAAACTACAAGATGTAAGAATCATGCCAGTAATCACCACCAACCTCATCAAAGTCCTCTTCGGATTGCAGAAAAGAGGGAAAAGTATCCATCTTGGTAGCACTACTGAGCATCTAAAGAAATATTACCAAACTAGTATAAAATGATCATCATTAGCAACATGAAGTGCACAATCTTGATGATTATTATGGATCATTATTAGCATTTGAGCATCAAAATGATCGTCATAATGATCATAATGATCATCATCATCAGCATCATCACCCACATCACCATCATCTGTTATCATCAATGGTCATCACTGTCAGATACTAACTTCATTATCATCAGTGAATATCATTAATCATTAGTTTTATAAATCACCATTATGCAGTACTATTCGGTGAGTCATCAGTCAGTCATATAAACAAATAAAATCAACCATAAAACTGGTCATCATCTTGACTGATTATTAAGTATTGATTTCACTGTCACTGAATACTTTTTTGCAACAATTTTTTACATATTGTCATCAATTTAATCATTCATTATCATCGCCACCATAATATAATCATCTGCAAGATTTCTAAAGTTTAGCAGCAGATTTTTCCATCATCATCAGCTGCACTCAAGTCATGTTTCGCTATATTACTGTATGATAATCATATCAACGTAATCACTATGATGATTATCATCCTCATTTGTTGATCTTATTATTCATTACCAATTCAATAAATCTAGTTCACTCTGTGTGTTAAAACGCCAGATAACAAATAAACAATGGCTAAAACATTTATTCATAACCAAGGCAGTAAAGCTTTATTCACACCAATGCTTCTGAAAGATTTTTGGTATGACACCACAAGTACGCTCAAACGTACAGCTTTGATTTAACAATGAGCATCACCAGTGCAATTACAGATGATGTAACTTTTAAACAAAGTCTAACACTGACTCAAAATAAATAAATAAATTTATGACATTTCTTACCTCCATTTCACATATAGAAATTCAATACAGGGAGAGAATCTGCAACAACAGAGAAAAATAAAATATTGAAATGAGTGATTTGTCCATAAGGAAACTAAATATGATACAGATCAAAACAGTAAGAAAAAGACTTGGAAGAGAACTGTAACATAACTGTAAAAAACTGTAATATGTATTATACAATATCGTTGAAATGATCAGCTGATTCTATAAATTCCTTTGAGTGCCACAGCTCACCCAACAGCACTCATACTTAACCCAATACTTTCACTAATTTACTGATCAGTGCACTATTAAATCCATATCATTTAGACATTAAATGTTCAGCCAGTATATGTCAGGTTACATGTGTAAACTGAACATTCTATTCAAATGTTGGTAATCCTCCATTCCAGCAGATTTTATATTCACACTTCTAAGTTCATAAAAAGCAGCTCATTGCAGTTCTACATTAAACATCATAAATGGTTTAAATGCTCCACATCTGTTGTGAATATTTTAAAGCATTCTAGTGAGTCTTAACAAAAAATTCTTCTAGTCAAGCATAAAACTGGAAAACTGTTAGAAATAAATATGCATCAGTGTACAATACATGATGTTCCAAATGCTTAGCTATTAGATTATAAATTCAGCAGTGACATAGCTGTATTGAGCAGTAACCGACAGTCCAAGCTATCATCACTGAAAGTTACACAGGGTAGTTTTCAGCAAGGAATTATCCAATTACTAAGTAGATAAGTAAGTAACAGTAACCTGTTCCAACAACATGCAATGCACCATAAAATGAACTAAATCAAAGTATACAAGATTTTACTTTCTTTTAGTGTAATATCATTTTGAGTTCCCTAGTACTTAGTCTCTTTGTGAGTTGTATTATTTAGCTGTTCCAGTCTTCTCAGTCTGTTTGAAAGAAATCACTGGCATGGTGAGGTTTGTTTATATTATGTTATGCTTAAGCTCTCAATTATTTCTACCATAGCTGGATGCCTGAAAGCAATAAGTCATTGTAGATGTCGCACATATACTGAATACTGTCCAGCTGTGTAACGTTCAGCGGACAATCCTAAAACTAGGTTTAATAATTGTTTGGAGCAGAAAAAAGTATTTAGAAAAACCTTTTGTGTAATTCTGTTACTTAAATAAGTAAAAGTAAGTAAATAGCCTTTATTAGCATTTAAAAATCACATATACATGACAATGGTTAGATCGATTACATACATATTTAAATTGAATTACAACACAGGCAAATATAATGGACAGACTAAATATAACTAATGATACATCAATTGACAAAACTACTTTTAAACAGTGTAGATTTACTGATTTTACTGATTTAAACAGTTTACACTTACTAATTACTTACTTTCTTATTTTCTTATTCCTTCTGGGTGTGCATTGCTATGTTATCAGAAACTGATGACCTCTGCCATATAACAATGGAAATTTGATTCTATACCATTTTAAATTTCTATTTTGGCTTCTAAAGCATGATTTCATAGAGCTAATCAGTAAACAACTGCTTGCACTCACCCTACTTGTAAATGATATGGCCACCCAAGACTGTGAGAGAAAGTAGAGAGCACTGCATGCTACCAGAAGGACTATCAACTACATAAATAAGTAATTAATTAGTAAGACACAGAGTAACATAGCAGCACATTCCTTATAAGTTTTATCTGTGCCAACCACTGCAAACAACTTTCTGTGTAAGTTAAATGCAGAGGAAGTTTTTGCATCATTTGCTCTTCCTCATACAGCTGTAAGATACTTGATATACCTCCAAGACCTATGACTAACCTTCATGGCATGGTATAAATAAATGTAAACATCACAAGGAACTTGAAAACACTGCAAAAAAGGATGTGAAACAGTCTCACAACAGCAGTGAGTTCTTGTGGAGCAGTTCAGTAATATGATACTCCGAAGTTTGTAAACCAAAAGAAACGGCCACGTGTGGTCACCTTACTCGTAAACAATATGGCCACCCCAGACCACAAAAGAAATTACAGTGCCGAAAGCTACGAAGGACTGTCAAATAAATAAGTAATTAAGCATTCAGTAAGTAATCAGAAAGTAACAAAGTAACACTAAGTTTTTCAAAATGCTTTAATTGATGTCAATAATATAATCACAGAGTAACACAAAATTTTTCAAACTACTTCTGTTGGTATCAATAAATTAAGGAATTGGGTAAGTTTCTGTGATGTATATAAGAATGTGCAGAAAAGTTCTCATGAAATGCATTCACTTTTTTATTTATTCGATAGTCCTTCTGGTAGCTTGCAGCACTCTCATTTCTCTCACAATCTGGGGAGCCCATACTGTTTACCAGTAGTGCTACCACAAGTGGTCATTTCTGGTAAAGGGGTAGAATCAGCAGCTTGCAACCATCCTACTCATAAACAATATAGCCGCCATAAGCTGTGAGAAAACAGAGAACTGTCATCTAGTGGAAGTAAATAAGTAAATGTAATAAACAAAACAAAATGTTTTAAAATTCTCTTCTTGATGTTAATAAGCAAAATAAAACTCACAGATCAACATAAAGGCATTAGCAAACACAAATTAATTAAGAAAGCGTGTAAGTTTCTGCTATGCTGCTGTCGTTTCCAGTGTGTTATTTATGGATGACTCACTGTTTTGTCAAAGCTCTAATTTCTCTCAACCTGCAGTGGCCATATTGTTTACGAGCAGGTCGATCGCAAGCAGCCAATTCTACACCTTTATTTCATTTCTATAGATTCACCCGGAAGCATAATTCGAGAATCAAGATTAGTTTTCTAGCTCTGTGCATGTCGTAGTGGGAAAATCTTATGATTAATAACTTATTTAGGTAAAGATGTAGAATTGGCCGCTTGTTGATCGCCCTACTCATAAACAATATGGGCACTGCAGATTGTGAGAAAATAGAGTGCTGTCATCTTGTGGAAGTAAATAAGTAAATATAATAAACTAAACAAAGCATTTAAAAATTCTGTTCTTGGTGTCAATAAGTGAATTGAAAACTCGGACCAACATAAAGGCATTAATAAATACAACTTAATTTAAAAAGCATGTAAGTTTCTGCTAGACTGCTCTCGTCTTCACGGTGTTATTTATGGATGACTCACTTACTAATTTATTGTCAACACTCTAATTTCTCTCAACCTGCGGTGGCCATATTATTTTTTAGCAGGGCGATCGCAAAAGGCCCATTCTACAGCGTTACCCTTACTTATGTATACGATAGTACTCCTTGTAGCGTGCAGCACTTTACTTTTGCAATCTGGGGTGGCCACTCTGTCAATAAGTAGGGCTACTGCAAGTGGCCGTTTATCAAATATTGCCGATTTCGTTAGGTTCTTTAACCGTTCTCAATGAAACGCTTTGTGTACAGTAGTTATGGTATACGTACATCACGTGATCCGTCTGCACCGTATCAAGACAATGTCAAATATCAAAATAATATAATGCATCAATATGTGTACAAAAGTTAATAACTTTCATATTACATAGCTTTTCGTAAACATGGTCACAATTTCCGCTTTTCATGATGCGAAAAGGCAATAATGCACTGCCGAGCAGACTCGTCTGCCGGCCATGTGCTAAACAGATCGGATAAAAAGCAGCTAAGGAAAACTCACCGACAGTTGTTGGCAACGTAAAATCCAAAGCAGTTAAGTGTTTACTTCGCGTGTACTTGCAGTCAATTACCTAAATTCAATTACTATACGATAATTCATCCAATATTTGTTATTTCGATGCACGTAATCCCACCAACGTGGTCAGTCTTTTCGCCATCTTGTAAAGCCTTTAATGCGCCAGCTACGCTTCTGTAGCGCTATTCTTCATTAAGTAAGTAACACAAATTTTGCGTGTAGCGTAAACTCATCCGCGAGTCTTGGGGTGGAATCAAAGCCGAAGTTTGAAGACTTGAACCAGTAATAAATTAAATTACTTCATGTGTTCCATAGTAGCAATACAGAACATATAGGCTTACATGCTGGCCTAGTTAGCTACGCTGGTTAAAACGTTTCTGTGAGGATACCGATGCGCATACTGATAGTGGCTTATTTCAGATAATTAAATCTCGGGCTAGCACTGTCCGAACACGTAGACCTTAAATGGCGTGACGCCCATTCAAATGGGCAGCGGTGGTGAAGGATCTCACCCGATAAATTCATCGAAGATGAACAGGGTCGAAGCCATACGGTTGCTACAAAAAACCGTGTACATGTACGTTTACATTTAAATTCTTTACTGCTTGGAATCTTTGGGTCATGCTTGACTCAACACTCTCTCTAAAACCCAAGAAAGCTGCTACTTCTCGAACGTGCTTGTTTCACTTCAGATCGAATTCGTTCTATTCTAGATCAGCTTAAACACTGAGTCACAGCCTTATTCTGAAAGTGACTTGACTACTACAACTCATTACACAAAGACCTTAAATGGCGTGACACTTAGTCAAACTGATAGCGATGGTGAAGGATCTCATTGGAAACGAGTAGGGTCGAAGCCATATGGTCGCTATATAAAACCATACACATTTACATTATACTCCATGGTTTATCTGCTGTACAATGCTTCCTCTAACTAGAGTCATGCACCAGGCTGCACGACTATGTCTTGGACTCGTTTACGGAGACCATATCATACCTGCTCTTCGTTCTCTACACCTGCTTCCTGTACCTCAGCGTATCCGCATCAAACTGGCACGCCTCATGTAAAAAGCACATGCAGATCATTTGCTATCTTACTTGTCATCCATGGTTACAATCTGTAGCTCTTTTAAAGGCTGAACTTCTCGGCGATCTGCATCTTCTGGATGTTTGTTGTTCCTGGTATACGTTTTGTCTTTGTAAATTCAATTGCAATCTAGCATTTATAAAGTGCCACTTCCAAGAATAAACTCATCCCGACCCGAACCAGTGAGACCAGTGCAGACCACTGTAATACAACACAGGCTTCAGGCGCGTGTGAAGCTGCGGAAGGGACAAACTGAGGAGTTCGAACCGCAGCTCCCGGGAAAGGCGATTCCAGCTGGTAGGTCCAACATAGGCAGAGCTTCTAGACTGAGCTATAGCAGTGCGTATACGATGGACAGTCAGGAGTCCAAGGGGAGGCCAACTGAAAAGAGCCACGGCCTGGAACCAGGGAGACCGAAGTGCAGAAGTCCATAAGATATGATGGAGCAGAGCCAACGAGACAATTACGTATAATGGTTAGGATCTTGAACTTAGAACGGTGCTTAATGGAGAGCCAGTGCAGTGTCTCACATAAAGGAAGTTATATGGCATACACAGGAATGCCTCCAGTAAGACGGGCAGCGGCATTGAGAACAGACTAAAACTTGGTAATATTAGCTAGTGAGAGTCCAACAAAGACAGTGTTAACAGAGTCCACCTTAGTGCAGTTGACGAAAATCCGATGATAACTCACGAGCAAACGAGTCAGCAACCATGACCCCCTTTTTCCTCTTATCCCTTTTCCCGCTCTAATCCCAAGCATCACTCACCGTAGTTGCCACGTCATCTCTCTGCCTGGGTTGTATCTTGACCTGGAACCGAACACTTTTGTCTATTGATTTTGTTTTGACTGAGCGCCTGTGAATAAGCTGGTTCCCGTGACGTGACTTCCGTTGGGCGCTGTTGAAATCTCGGGATTACTATTACGATACAGGACCGTCCCTAGGCAAAGGCTGGTTAGGCAATTGTCTAAGAGCAGTTGTCAGAGGCGACAAAATGACTTACAAGATTATTTTTAAATGAAATTATTTTACTTTTATTTTCTTTTTGTTTTTACGAATATTTTAAAATATGATTTAATTTCTATATATAAAACTCGTAACATAAATTGTAAACTAGGCCTATTGGTGGTAGTGAAATACAGCAAACACGAAAAGTCTGAGAGAAATGAACTTGGGCAAAAGCAGGTATAAAATCGACGAATATGTGATGAGGTAGATGCAAACAATACAGTAAAAAAGTCAGATAAATGATAAAGACATGCAGCAGGCTGTCTAGATCTCAAAGAGTCGGCTAATGCTGTCTGCAAAGCAATGCAATTAATGTATACAAGTACTTTAATGATGGAGGCGTCTGATGCATCCTCACACGTAGACCTATCTTTGAGGCCCGAAACTCAATGTGTGTAGAACAAATTAAATGCGACTAAAGATGAGAACAGCACAGGGCTCTACAAATGAGTGAAGGACATTTATTCACACCCAATGACGCAAAATGGCTGGCGTCAGGAACTGATTTTTATGGTGATAATGATGGCGATATACGATATGGCAATTGTGTAATTTTTATCACAAACTCTGTATTTGTTCAATGCTTACAAAGCTAAAAAAGAAATATCTTGTTTGAGATTATATACAACGTTCCTTAAATAAAGCCTAACCGTCGAGGAAATAGTTACAAATAAATAGTTCTAAGCTATCTCTGGTAATTGTAGTTGTTCGTGCTTGGCTGACTGCATTTCCTTTACTTCACCGCCTTGTTTCGTAGTCTTTCCGCGATGTCCCTTTGATTGAGGTCCGATGGATTTGAAGCCTGGAATTCTGGACCTATTCCGACCAACTTCCTGCGAAGTGCCACTCGACTGGCTGCGTACAACATCCGAGACTTGACCTTCGAAGTTTCTGGACACCTGTGTATGAATTCACACTTTAAACATTATAACTTTTCATATAACACAACAAAGGTTTAAGTGGTTCAGAGGAATTGCACTCTGTGTTAGAACCACTGCAAATAATCCAGGAATGTTTAATAGCCAATATATTCAGAATATGTCTATCACAATATTTCTAGCTTCTTTTAAAGCTGTGATAGTTTCCAATGAGACAGTACTATCATCCAAACTATTCCACAAGTCTACAACTTTTGCACGAAAGAATTCTTTTCGGTTACTCAATTAATTTATATCTTTGGCCTAAAATCTGTAGGTTATCTCTGTGTTTTCTTTATCCCCCCTTGGCTTTTCGACAACTTACCATGGAATTTGATTTGGACAACGATTTTGATTAGCTGCGACCATCGACGGATGCCTTGTGCATTATTACGGTGGCGCTTTAGAAGTTCTCAGATTAGATTAGATTAGAAATTACTTTGTTCTGTGCTAACTCAAAGAACCTCTGCCACTGGACTGTCTGCTCCTCCTCTCTATTGTTGTTAGCCCACACCTTTTCAACCGTTTTTCATAGCTTGTAACCCCAAATTATTTTGATAGCTCTCCTCTGTACTTTCTCCATAATCTCTAATGTAATGTAACATCGATGTAATGCAGCCTAAAATATATGATAAAAGAATAGAAGCCTCAAATGCTACTTGTGTGACAAAATCTTGCATAATTCCAAGTAAAAACGGCTGATAGAAACTGTTGTGTATAATAAGTGGTTAATTTTACAATGTGTTAATATTGAAATACGGATTGCATGCATTTGAAATTCCTTAGGCTTCTGTTTAAATTCGAAATCAACCTACCATGGAATAAATATAAGCTGATTCCTGGTTCCGGCATCTCCGACATCGAAGTGGAAATCGTAGACGACATATCGACAGTCGTCCTTGGGCAGCTGGCCCAAGAAGTCGTCGTAGGAGCAAGACTCAACCGCCTTCTCCAGTTCAATGGTTTTCAGATCGTCCGCCAGTTTCATCTGAATGAACTGATACCTGTGTTTGAGCTTAATGTTGTTGAATTCGCTGACTACATCATCATTTACTCGCATTGCTATGCTACAGTTGGCCATTGCGATTTATTGTATGAGACAGTATGACTAAGCTGTTCCTCTCGTATACACGTTAAATCTGTAGCTTTTAATAGTTTGCTCACGTAATGTATTGCTGAACTGTACGCAGTTGAGGACCAAAATGTTGGCACAGTGAAGTATCCTGCAATCGTATGTCTGCGGCTTTCTTTGACTGCGCTGTCATGCTCGCGCTATATAAGCCAATGGACCGATTGACGTGTGCGCCGATATTAGCACGCGGCGTTCTGCAGACCATATATGGACTCGATAATTCAATGCCCAGCCGAGGCTTGTTGCTCACCTATAGGCCACCATAGGCCTGCGTGGCCGTAAATGGAGCCGCTTCATCGTCTTCAGGAACCTATATATAGGTTTTCGCCGCGTTTTCCCTTACAAGGCAATTACCCGGTCAGCAGAGTAACTGAACAAAACCGATGTTTGTGTAGCTAGGCCTATATGCATAGAAGAAGTCTGCATGTGCCATGTGGTCTATAGCTGGAAATGGGTTAACTATACTCGGAGCCCTTATATTCGTTAATTTATAGCACAGGCCATGCTATCTGATTAACTGGTAGGCCTATGTCTAGGGAATTTTATTAGGTCCCCTTGTGTAATGCGCATCTAGACACCCACGAATGCATATGCACAAAGGCCCACTCTGTCTTCAAATAGGCATAGATTCATGCCTGGCGGCAGAGTCATCTTGGCGTGGCTAGGCTATAAGTCAATCTTTATGGAAGAAACCAATGGGTAACTCAATAATCAATTCCAAAAGTTGCCTCTTGGTGTCGCAGGATATAAAACGGTCCAACATAATTTATAATATAGTAATCTCTTTCATACATGTACAAGCAAGTTAGTAGCACATAAAGCAGTAACTATGTAGGCCTACGTATACTGGACTATATGCATTGCAATCTAACAACAATGAATGGGATAGGCCTAATGTCCAGATGGGCCTACATGCTTGCAGATGAAGTACTTGTTCTTAAATAATTCTAGAGTAATTTAGACAAGCGTAAAGCGTCTTCAATATAGAAATATGTTCAGTTATACACATATATATATGTACATGCATCCTAATACGTCAAAAATATGTAAAGTTGCTTGAACGAAAATATTTCAAATAATAAATTTTCCAGTTAGGCCTATCAGTTTGTTATCAAGTTCAGTACGAACATGTGAATTTTTATTCTTTCGACCATGCATGAATATGTTGGAAATGGATAGAAGAAATGCTATATGATAAATTGGCACAAATGTGATCGAATCGCTAATTTAAGCTTGCATTGCTGTAGACAGATGTGTCTAGCATTTAAAGCAAAACATCTTTGAAGCTGGCGAATCGCTTCATTGCACAGTGCTTGTCTGCAGTAATTTTTAAGGGATAAGCTGTAGTGGATGGCCCGGGGAGAGGTAAGCGTGCATGCGACTCGGAAGCTCATTCATTGATGTATTCAAGCAGGTGAGGGTATGAGCTTGAGTGTGTTGTTTATATGTTCGTTTTGTACATAAGAGTTGAAGTCAGCAGCAGTTCGGTCTTCAAGGTGGTGATTGTTGGCAGGTTAAGACAAAAACTATACATAGTTAAGTAAAGACGGGTATGCATTGAGAAGAAAGATTTTAATACAAGAGAAAAAGAAAACAGTTCTATGTCTGATGTAGAGATAGGCCGTGTTATCTCGTGCGAAATGTTACAGTTAAGATTTAGGACGTAAAGTCAGTCAATAGAATAGGGTCTGACAAAGCCATTCTGTTAATTCTTTGCATAAGATGAGAGATAGGAAATAGAAGTGTTTTGAATGAAAGAAAAGACATGGTTCATAAGCGACAGTAGGTCGCAGTAAGAAATAGATTTAAGCATCGAAGAAAATTATGAATATTTTCTTGGTACAGTTCAATTAAATTATGTGTGCAACAAGTTATGACAATATTATAAAAGTTCGTAACCATTCCTTTTTCAATCACTCCTTCCATCTGCCAATTTAACCGAACTACTTCTAGCCAGAAAGGTGGTAAAATAGTTTCAGAAGATATTTTTTTACAAATAGGCTTTCGACGGGACTATTTTAAAGTCTTTAACATATTTCCAGATTTACCAGTAAATTCTTTATCTTACACTCTCGTCTTTTCATGGTTTTGTTAAGCAATTTCGTTTTCTTTTCATTATTTTCATCAGTCAGTATTCATTTAAACAACTTTTAATTGAAAAAAGCATCAAGACCTAAATGTCTAACTACAGTAAAAGTCATGTCATGAGACCGACAGCATTTAACATGCAGTGTGAAAGGACACTTTCTTAGATTGACAAGTAGAGTTGAAAAGTCTCATTTCATAGTAGTTTTCCTTGTCACCAACTTGAAAGTCCGATTCTCTGAAGAAATGAAGCATCAAACATACTGACGTAATATGAGAAAATATCTTCAAATGTAAATAAATTTCAATAAATGTCCCATGGCCATCAAACGTAGGCTACTGAAAACATACTAGATAATATTATATCTTTATAGTCTAGTACAGTGGTTACACTTTGGAACTGACGAAGTCTAATTGGTGAACCTGCTGCAGATCAGCAGATAGCCTACCATATGATGCAATCTTGAGGACGGAGAGTAGGCATAGTAAAATTATATTGAAAACAAAAACAGTAACTGGAATAATGTAGAATCACAAGTAATTTGTGTTGTAGTTTTAGCGTGGTTAGCATGATTGTAAGCGAAAAAGCATTTCGAACGTACTTAGTTTCGTATCAGTCGAAGACGTTGGTTAAGTTGCATGGGGCTCTTATTGTCTTCCATTCCTTGCCAGTTTCTCCAGCGAAGCAAGAAGTTCATCAGATGGCATTTCTGAAACTGAATTAGACGAAGTATGGTCAAAAACATCATGTCTGTCAACTCCCAGTGGTACGCAACTGAGACGTAGCAAAAAGGTCTGTCTAGCAACGACAATTTTCCAGAGGCCATATGGTCAAATCGGAATAGCTGTTACTAGAAAATCAAGCATAGGCATCTTACACGGGCTATAGCACAGCCATCTCGGTATACACGTAGATGGCTCTAGGTTATAGACACAACAAAGCGTACAAAGACATAGATCTTAGACAGATTTCCAGTCTTTCATGACAGTTGAGCATCATGCAGCGTTTGGACTTCAGCTTAAGGTAAATATCCTACCAGATTTTGATTTCTAACCCGGGTTCTTCAACGGATTATGATTTTGCTACGGTTTATGCTAGTATATATATAGTTATATATATATATACATATATAAGGTATTACACAATATAGGCAATAGGTGGCACTAAGGTAAACGTTAAGTAAACTCTCTTCAGTTAAATACATATCATCACTTTCGATATGCAGGGCCTCTGAGAGGAAATTTGTAAGGTGGTTCAAGACTGTTTTCGGGCCTCCTCTTACGGGCCTTCCCCCAACAGCCGTCCTGTTTTTGTCTTAATACCCATTATAATAATACCCATCAGTGCAACATATGTAAATTGTTATACTACAATGCGACATTTGTTAGACAACAGTATATGGTCTTCTGTCAGTGAGTGCCTTCACTTGAATCAGAAGTTCAAATGGAAGTATGAAGCCTCATTTAAAAGAAAAAAAACTGGGGAGTCACACCCACTGTCACACAGCCAGAAATAAGAATATGTTCATGCTTTCAAAAAACTTAATAGGGTTATTTACTTAACAGATGCGATTTCCTGGCCTTCTTTTCTGCAAAATTTCTTACAACTATCAAAATCAATTGTTCTGGCAATGTTTGACTCAATACTCAGCCTGGCCAAATCCACGACGTTCTTGAGACACTGTAGACCTTAAAAAATCCTTAATCAGCTTGAGTTTGCTGAGAGGCTACTGTTGCTGGAATTGTTAGAAGTATTCATAAGTTGACACAAACATTTGGAAATAGCTCGGAAAGATTGTATTCTGTTAATAAGTTCAACAGGTCTAACGGTATTAACTGTGCACTTCCAAAATTTGCCCTACTGTATGTACTGAGGGTAAATATAGCATTTCTGTTTAAGAAATCCTGAACACTAAGGTCAGCAGAATATTACTTTGCTAAAGCTAAAGCTTTTCCTTCCAGATCACTTGTAGACATGGTCAGATATTTCCACAAGAAGTCAAACTTTTCAGCCAACTGCTTAAGAGCACTGAAACGGACAGTTAATCCTGCTATAATATTATCTATCAAGACATAAAACACAGACTTTCTGAAGTAGGCCTCTTCTGGCGATTCACCTGTGTCATTCATTTCCATCAAGTTGGCATCAGGTGTGTTGTCATCATGCAGCCTGTCCCTCTTGCGACTAACTCCACCACGTTGACGAGAGTTTTATTTCTATGTTAAAGTTTGATGCAACCAGCTTGCCTTCATTCCACATGCATTTCCAGTTGTTTCAAGTTTTGTCAAATCTTCTAGAAGTGTTTCAATGTTTGCTACTTTGACATCCGGTGTGGCATCTCTGGCTTGAATGACCTTGTTGCAGTTATCTATGCGAGCTAATATTTTGTACCACACAGCTGACATTAACACACACACAAGAGACACCACATAGGATAAAACTCAATGGACCTCATTTCTTGTTTTGGCTGTTAGGTTTAGCTCTAGAAGCTCTTCCAATGCTAATTTAATGCCAGGCAGGTGAGCTGAAAAAGGCTTTACACTTTCAACACGATCTGACCACCTCGTTTCAGACATACCATGAAGAGAACAACCAGTGCGGTTTACCAATATTCCCACCGTTTAGGGCTGGAACTAAAGTTGTAGACAGTTTGAATTGTTCCAAAAAGGTTATTGCTTCAGGTATGCATTCAACAGCAGCATTCCCACACAAGTTAAGTGTGTGACAACCACAAAGTGAAAAAATTGCTGCAGAGCACTGTTCTTTCATTTTTGCTAGTGCGCCGTTTTATTTTCCTGCCATATTTGCTCCATTGTCATAGGCTTGAGCTCTACAGTCACTGAGAGGAATAGCATGCACTTTCATAGTATCAGTTATCAACTGAGCGATTTCTTCCCCTCTTTTGTTACTACAATCTGCAAACTTGAGAAAACCTGGTGGACAAAAACCTGGAGTCTGGAGTAAGGCTAAAGGTATCCAGTGAGTCCTCTGACTTCTCACGCCTCTCAGCCAATATCCAAGAGCAAGGTGACACCCGCATTATTAGAACAGTCTGAAGTTCTGAACAGGATCTATTTAATGTTAAATTTAATGTTACATTTTGTGGGCCCCCAAGGGCCCTCCGGGCCCCGGAGCGATGAACCGGCTGCACCCCCTCTCTTAGGCCATGTCGATATGTTAGTCAGAATGTTTGATATGAACCATTATTAGTAATTATAAAAACGCAGTTCTTATATGACATATCATGGATTTAGTAAGTCAATCCCAACAGTTTCACATAAAGAGACATTAGATATTAAATTAGGTTAGATATTAGGCTAGATTACAATATAATACTTTAGATACAAATAACAATGGGAAAGATAATGGAAAGTATATATCTGTATGAAGGCGACGAAGAAAGGAACACAAATGGGTAGAAAAAGTGAAAATAATAGGAGGGCAACGTAAACGTGAAACATCTTAGAGAATCGTCTCACCTTTTGCTACCTTAGTTTTCTTATGGTCACTTGTCTGATGATCACCAACGACTTCGAGCTCTTCCTTATTTGCACCATCGACACTGACAGTATCATCAAGGTAACTGCGTCGCTTATGTGGACGGCTACAGTCTGGACGATTCTTCGGGCAATTCAGATTTGCACTCACTTTGAATTCTGGGTGTAGCATGTTGAGGAAATAGTCATTATCCAATTCCGATTCCTTTGGACCTTTATCACGAACATAGTACTTCCTCGGCGTCTGTTGCCTTTCAGAGTTCTCGTGAGGATTTACATTTTTCTCAACGCTTCCATCATCGAGCTGGTGAGTAAGAGTTCCCGAACTTACAAAATCACCCGAAACGCTCCTTTCGATTTGTGACGAAACCGAATCAGATAGACGTCGATCTAGTTGTGGACTTCCAGAATCACTTGAATATCTTCTTTCAATCTGTGGAGAACCCGTATCAGACAGACGTGGATTTAGTTGTGGACTTCTAGAATCACTTGAATATCTTCTTTCAATCTGTGGAGAACCCGAATCAGACAGACGTCGATTTAGTTGTGGACTTCTAGAATCATCAGAATATCTTCTTTCAATCTGTGGAGAACCCGAATCAGACAGACGTCGATTTAGTTGTGGAGTTCCATTATCACCCGAATATCTTCTTTCAATCTGTGGAGAACCCGAATCAGACAGACGTCGATTTAGTTGTGGAGTTCCATTATCACCCGAATATCTTCTTTCAATCTGTGAAGAACCCGAATCAGATAGACGTCGATTTAGTTGTGGACTTCTAGAATCACTTGAATATCTTCTTTCAATCTGTGGAGAACCCGAATCAGACAGACGTCGATATAGTTGTGGAGTTCCATTATCACCCGAATATCTTCTTTCAATCTGTGGAGAACCCGAATCAGATAGACGTCGATTTAGTTGTGGAGTTCCATTATCACCCGAATATCTTCTTTCAATCTGTGGAGAACCCGAATCAGACAGACGTTGATTTAGTTGTGGAGTTCTAGAATCACTTGAATATCTTCTTTCAATCTGTGGAGAACCCGAATCAGACAGACGTGGATTTAGTTGTGAAGTTCCAGAATCACTTGAATATCTTCTTTCAATCTGTGGAGAACCCGAATCAGACAGACGTTGATTTAGTTGTGGAGTTCTAGAATCACTTGAATATCTTCTTTCAATCTGTGGAGAACCCGAATCAGATAGACGTCGATTTAGTTGTGGAGTTCCATTATCACCCGAATATCTTCTTTCAATCTGTGGAGAACCCGAATCAGACAGACGTGGATTTAGTTGTGGACTTCTAGAATCATCCGAATATCTATTTTCAATCTGTGGAGAGCCCGAATCAGACAGACGTCGATTTAGTTGTGGACTTCTAGAATCATCAGAATATCTTCTTTCAATCTGTGGAGAACCCGAATCAGACAGACGTGGATTTAGTTGTGGAGTTCTAGAATCACTTGAATATCTTCTTTCAATCTGTGGAGAACCCGAATCAGACAGACGTTGATTTAGTTGTGGAGTTCTAGAATCACTTGAATATCTTCTTTCAATCTGTGGAGAACCCGAATCAGACAGACGTCGATTTAGTTGTGGAGTTCCATTATCACCCGAATATCTTCTTTCAATCTGTGGAGAACCCGAATCAGACAGACGTGGATTTAGTTGTGGACTTCTAGAATCATCCGAATATCTTCTTTCAATCTGTGGAGAACCCGAATCAGACAGACGTCGATTTAGTTGTGGAGTTCCATTATCACCCGAATATCTTCTTTCAATCTGTGGAGAACCCGAATCAGACAGACGTGGATTTAGTTGTGGACTTCTAGAATCACTTGAATATCTTCTTTCAATCTGTGGAGAACCCGAATCAGATAGACGTCGATTTAGTTGTGGAGTTCCATTATCACCCGAATATCTTCTTTCAATCTGTGGAGAACCCGAATCAGATAGACGTGGATTTAGTTGTGGAGTTCCATTATCACCCGAATATCTTCTTTCAATCTGTGGAGAACCCGAATCAGATAGACGTCGATTTAGTTGTGGAGTTCCATTATCACCCGAATATCTTCTTTCAATCTGTGGAGAACCCGAATCAGACAGACGTCGATATAGTTGTGGAGTTCCATTATCACCCGAATATCTTCTTTCAATCTGTGGTGAACCCGAATCAGACAGACGTGGATTTAGTTGTGGAGTTCTAGAATCACTTGAATATCTTCTTTCAATCTGTGGAGAACCCGAATCAGACAGACGTGGATTTAGTTGTGGAGTTCTAGAATCACTTGAATATCTTCTTTCAATCTGTGGAGAACCCGAATCAGACAGACGTGGATTTAGTTGTGGAGTTCTAGAATCACCCGAATATCTTCTTTCAATCTGTGGAGAATCTATGTCGGACAGTAATTGACTTAGTTGTTGACTTCTGGAATCATCGTATAAACTGTTATGCGATTTCCCATCATATTCTTCCGACGTTCTTATGTTCGAAGCCTTTGTGTCTTGAAAAAATATTGTTTACACTTGAATGGCTAGGGTCTTAAATCGATTAATAATATTTTCTGATGCTATGCCAAAGTTAAAAGCGGCGCCAAGGTCTTACAGGGACGATTACTTGTATCAATCCCTCGAAACGTTTTCGATTAAACCTCAAAGAACTAAATACAAACAATAAGGAAAAGCCGATTATGTTGAAAAGGTAATCCAAAAATGCAGGGAAAGTAAAAATGTCGCCAAAGAATCGAGAAAGAAAGAGGTCATCTAGATCCTGATGGACTAAAAAGCCATAAAATGTTTTGTGCCTATGAGAAAAAAAATTACGAAGCCCCTCCGAAATGTTTTATTGCATTCAGCCCTGAACGCCGACATTGTAGAAGCATCCTCTAGACAGTTAACTCGTGTGCAGTGCAAATGCGAACTCACGATCGAGTAGAATTCCGGTGCATGTAGCTTCATCCGGCAGCTTTATGATCGAAACATCGAGTTCAATATCCACAAACAGTGCAACGATCGGGTTGTGGAAGCCTTTATGGCAACAGGGGAACCTGCCACTAGCGGCTCAATGCTAAGCAGCGTGCTGAACGCGTTACCGCTTTCTGAAATGCAAGCCATTAACGAAGCTTGATAAGCGGCTGTCGCAAGGATAACGTTGCACTGAATCCAGCGTACTTGCTCGCGATGTGGGTTATGCGTCCATGAGGACACCGCTGGTCTCAACCGCGACGAAGACAATCTCGCTGAGGCCGCGTCGAAGATTGCGCTGTCACAAGACGCCCTGAGTACTTGAAGAAAGACGATGTTTTGGTACCGGCGATCATGTCTGCTGAAAGGCGTTTCCGATTGAGTTTGGACGCTGCAAAGGAAAGTTTGGCAGAACAGTCCTATCCTCTGAAGGCACAAAGTTTGGAGGCTTGATTGCTCGATTACCTCCGCGGCTGCGATGGATGCTAAATTTTCAGCAGTATGTTACCTCCCTGACAGCTGCTGACGAGACCTTGCGGCCGTGAAGAAGCTGGCTGAGGACGTCAAAGCTTTTCGCGAAGGCGAGCAATCCAATGTGTCAGGACTACGACGAATTGAGGCCAAACAGTTGGATTATGCACTGAACAACTTTTGCGGCTGGACGATGATGCAGCTGCTGCCCATAGGAGGGTTTCAGTGGGAATATAATAATAATAATAATAATCATCATCATCATCATCATCATCATCATCATTCTGGTCCATTTCGGCCCGGTTCAGGACTGGCGCCCCCGCAGACCGGAAGTAGACGTTCGTGGTTATCACGTTTGGATGGACACCTTCGTCATACACCTGGGCGAAGGTGAGCCCCTTTTTCAATCAGTTGGTCGTTGTACACGTCCATCGTCGTACGCGCTATGTCCCTACATATGGCCATATTTGTGTAATTGGGTGATTTTTCAATGGGGATCCGGGTGCACAGAAGTTAACGAAAGACCTCCGAACCCCACAAGCAAGGGGTCGATGTATGACTCTAAGGTTTTAGCCTCTAATTGGGTGACTATTCAGTTAGGAGCCGAGTAATTGTAATCTGACATTTATAAAGCGCCACTTCAAGAATAGACTCATCAGACGCGTTCCCGACCCGAAACAGTGAGACCACTCTCAAATAATACAGACTTCAGGCGCTTGCGAAACTGCGGAAGAGACAAACTGTGGAACTCAAGCCGCAGCTCTCGGGAAAGGCGATTCCAGCTATTAGATCCAACAAAGGCAAAGCTTCTAGAATGAGCTGAAGCAGTGCGCATACGAGGGACAGTCAGGAGTCCAAGGGAGGCCGACCGGAGAGTGCTACGGCCTGGAACCAAGGAGACGGAAATGCAGAAGTCCCTAAGATATGATGGAGCAGAGCCAACGAGACAATTACGCATAAGGGTTAGAATCTTGAACTGGTTTTGTGGTTCTAATGCGGTGATGTTGGAATGCTTCTCATAATCCGATAAAACTTGACCCCGTTAGGCAGCTTGCCAACTTAATTCCATGCGTTAAATTTCAAGTCATTTGATTCAGAGGTTTAGAATGCAACGAATATTGTACACACCTATTTTCTTCCTATATTTAAGACGCCTACTTTGAAGTCAAATTTGTGATTTACTGATTCCGGGTTTCTGCCTCGTTCAGCTGTAATAAGTGCTGAAAATCGGTCCAATACCGTAAAAATGAGAGAATATCGCAGTTTTATGTGTGTCGCTCCATAGACAAGTTTCAACTTTCGTAACAATTCAGATCTGGAAAAGGCACACACGTAAATAATTATGCTATGCGGCGCTGATTGAGCCAAAGCGAGCAAAATTGTGAAAGGCGTTTCAGGTGTAGTCGACCCCGTCAGCCCGAAAGTTACACATAAATTTGAAAGGCACAAAGGACAGGCCTATGTGCTGGGTGTCGATGGGGGCGCCATCGGTACTTTGATCGATCATAAACATTTCGTAGGCGAAAATCTTGGCGTCTTAATTAACCTTTTCAAATTTAAAGTCAAATGGTTCAGAGGTTTCAAATTTTCAGAGGGTAAAATTTCAGTATTAAGCTGCACTCAGTCGGTGTAGGCTTACTGCATTTAAGCGCAATTCTAATAACAGATTGGTACAATAGTACTGTAGAGACAAAGCAACACTGCAATGTCGCATACTAGGCCTACACAGCATAGAGCTATGGCTGTAAGGGTGTGTACGCAAGCGACATGCCTTAAGCATAGGAGTAATTTTCTGTTCTTTTATCAACTGTTTGTCCGATAATATTAGACTTACGAGTTCACAGCAGCCTGCTTTTTAGAGGTTCTCGAAATACATAAATATTCAGATACATAAAAATAATGTTCATTTCAATTTTTAAAGAAACTATGCTTCATGATTTGTTTGATATTTAAAATAATGTCTATAATAGAATAAGAGGGCCAACTCCCTGGGAATCGTAATCGTATTCTCGAGAATTTCTGAAGCGCTACTGTGAAGATAAGCGCAGGGAGCCAGCTTAATCACGAGCGCTGCGTGAAGTCAGAGAAGTTGTCCAAAGATGCCATAGTGCAAAACTACATATATTAATGTAAAAAGTCGTCGAGCTCATGCCCAATTTATTCTAAACTTCAAATAAGAAAGAAACTAACTCTAAAAGTTTAGCAATCAGTGCTATCAGTAGAAATGACACACGTGCTTGTTAAACAAATCAACACACCATATTCTGAGGCCGACCGGTCAGCATCAGGCGGACACCTGAAGGTTTCGTCATTGCTTTGTTTTATAAAATGGCCAACTCTCAAGCACCTACGCCATACCTTCATCTCTTCCACCTTCGCAAAATCATATAACATAACTGGCATGACATGACATCGCATAATGTTTGTGAGATGACGACATGAGATACCGTGACATGACGTGACATGATGTGACAGGGCGTAACGCGGCATGACATTACGTGATATCATTAGCCTGGGGGTCTGGACCCTCTAAGATCAAGATCATCAATCATAGTATTCGTATAGATCTGATGAGGTATTTTCTGATGAAACCCCACCGGTGACTCATGACTGCTCTGTCGTGTGATGCAAGTAGGGCTGCCAACCGTCCCAGATTCACCTGGACAGTCCCGGAATCGGCTTTGTGCGTCCCGTGTCCCGTATTGATCCCAAATTGTCCCGAACTTGGTGTAAATAGCCACCTCACCAAATGTTGTTTTCTTTTCGCACACTAAACTCGAACAGATGGCCGTAAATAAGTTTTGTTCAGAGTGACCATAGAATAGAGGGATAGTTAGGTTAGTAGACCCAATAAATGACATCTGCAAATTGCATGCATCATGCATGTATATATGAACTTCGCTCGTGCCGGGCCCTGAAGCCTGGTAGGTTACTGAAATTTAATAAACGTTTTGCTCTTGAAGTTGATTAAAATTTTATATATAGGCCACTTGTCTCTTGATGATTTGGGTCAAATCATTTGACTGTAATTTTTAGCGACTATTTGCAGTAGATCCTATATTAGGCTACATACAGTGATGTAGACAGGGTAAATTTGTACTGGCATATCGAGTGACTATGCGGGCGTCCCGGATTGTCAGAATCAAAAGTCGGCAGCCCTAGATGCAAAAGTATCATACAACATAGTGTTTCCCAGACTGATATAACGTACTCGATTCCTGATCTGTATTATTTCAGCAAAATGCTCTAGCTTCCGGCGTTGTGTCCCAGATCCTGCTGGAGGAGCTTACGACGCTCTCCTAAACCCCCAGTCGTTAGGGGCTTTGCGCCTTCGACGCCCGCTCACCCAGACTCTCTCAAATTTCAACCAGGCACTGGACCTCTGATCATAAAAGTCGCCGCTATTTCGTGCTAGCTAAATATCAATCGAGAAGACTGAGTTCTTGATGACTGAGCTCATCCATTGTTGTAGATCGCTTTGTGATGTTGTCGATAGGGTTGGCTTTGCAAATAAAACTGAATCATTGTCAGTCACTGAACAAAGAGACTGAATTTATATGCTGTTTATTAACACTAAGCAGCTTTGTTTTTACTTGAAGAATCCACATATGAAAAGCTTAGCTAAATTAACCTCATATTAGTGGTATTTTCCATTATATCTTTGACGTCAGCATAATTCATCCTGTGCCTGTCAACTATGTATGTTATAAAGAACCAACAGAAATATGTAGCAATGTATGCCCCGTTTCAACTAAATGCTACAAAATGGTTAGAATACCTTTCGGGAGCTCCAATAAGAAATCCTCATCTATTTGTCCTCTATCGGTGGCGAGGACGATGACCAGGGTGGCCACCATCAGCAGCGTGACCTGCTTCATGTCCAAGCCATTCGCCATCCCTCTTCCTTCTATCACGACGCAGACTTCAAGGAACTAACTGCAACAGGAATGACAAGTGCAGTTCCAGTTTGCAATCGTAATCGTAAACGCATATTTATGTAGCGCCTCTTTAAAAAACGTTTTCAGAAGGCTCTCTGGACCGACAAACCAAGACCACGAACGAATATAATGGTCTTCAACTGTTGGCGAAATAAAGACAAATAAAGGACAAGAAGCTCATGTTGCAAGTTGCATGGCGTCCTGCTCCAGGATTCGGGGCCGACTACTTCGAAGCTACTTAGATACATTTTGGAAGTACGGGTCGGGGAACAACCAGATCACCCCTTGCGCTGCAGTTGCAGTATTTCTAAAGGGATCAATGGCAAATATTTACCTTATCGATTCTTCGTCAATCTTTGACTCATGTGTCATATTTACTGCATCTTTGGCGGTTCAGGCGAACCGATGTCTAGGCGTCCATGTCTATACCTCCGCTACAGTTGAACGCGTACAAGACACACAGGCAAAAACGCCAGAGTTCGAAAGTAGAGTACAGTTGAGTGTCGTCGGTAGGTTACATGGCGTAACTCTCAGAGTAAGATGATCTGAGTCAGAACAGCTGTGTAAAGGTTGCAAAGAATGGCATGAGTACTGAGCTTTCTGGGACACCGAATGAAACTAGCATCACAATCGTGCAGTCTAGCCCATGGTCATTATCATGCAAGAGTGAAGAAAAACCCAATTGATTTCGAATCCCATGTAAAGTTTGTTTTAACTCCGTTTAATTGATATTATATAATATATAACGTTTCGAGCCCAATCCTTGTGCAAAACCCCAAAAGTCCGCCAGGCCGCTGTGCCGCCCCCAGACTAACAATGTCATGAGTCCTCGTGTATTACAGGTCTTACCTGTATTTTGTACAAGCAGAACGCCAACTATCGTTACCCGCTGTGATACACAACGAAAGAAACGCGTCTGAGGCTGGCTTATATAAAGCCAAGTCCTTGTACAGTCTGCAGTGCGGAAAACAATGACGCATTGTTTGATAGTCTTATTCGCTTTGACTTGTGTATTTCGAATGGAGATAGTATTTACGTCAACCTACATCTGGACCTGATTAACTGGGTTGTCTCATGTGGTTAATTTCGTTTGACAGTTTTATGTCTACTCGTCACTTGTAGGGTATCGGTTTCAGTTTAAGTTTCTGTTTTTGATCATATAGCAGTTCCATGAAATTTATTTGCTCAACCATGCTTCTGTTTGGTGAATCAGGCTGTCTTTCACAATATGGGCGTAGTATTTGATTCCCTTCTGTCCCTTTTCTAATCATTCTTATGGTTAATACAAGTAGCTGCTTAAGTCGGCTCATTTCACATACAAATATTTACCGTACCAAGCCTCAATTCCATTATGCGAACAGATATTCCCGCCACTTAATTATCTACCAGTTGATCAACCGCCAGCGAAATTGTACCTTGGGGCTTGGTCCGGTCTCCTTAAGACTTGGCTTCGGCCTCATCATGACATCAGCTATCGGCCTCTTCACCTGTGGCATCGTGTTTCGAGGCCGTACAGTTGGAATTATGATATTAACTTGCGATAAGACGTAGTAGTCAATTTCATTCAAATTATGCGGGCAGGATAACTTGCCTGTCACAAAAATGGGCCTTATTCTAAGGCCTTACCTCTTGTGCTCCGTATACCTTTATTGCCGACGAGAAGGTAAGATGGACTGTATTGCACGGTGAACGAGAAGGGGAAGACAGCATAAAAGGTCTTAAGCCTTAAAACTGCATAGAGGATCTTAAGCTTTGTTACAGAGCGTGTTGAAGAATAATTCGAGGAATTTGAATGTTTTCGGATGGACGGACTGGAGAAGCGAGACCGTGACTGAAGTGGAGGAGCTGGAGAAGTGGAGAAGCGCTTGGCTTCCATTTGCCTTCGTCTTTGTACTGAATGTATACGCTGGTTTGCGAATATCTGTATGTGTTTAGGGTATTTACATACTCTTATGAGGGTAGAATTATATAGTCTATGCCTTATCGTATAGGGGGCCTACATGGTTTAAAGTCTTTGTACAGTTTGGTGGACGGTTTTGCCTTAGTTGAACTAGAGCTCGATAAATAATTTGAAGACTTGTTTTGTAACTATTTCGACAATTCTATATAGTTCGTTGAATAGGTAATTATGGTAGAGTTTTGAATGGGAAACTATAGATAAACAACTATACACATTTGAATACTTAATACTGTATACTTAGCTCATGTGTAAAATAGGGCAGCTTTGCGTTGGTTTGTAAACGCAGGCTTTTGTTGGTTATGTATGCCCATATGTTGAAGGGTGCAAACGCTGTATTATTCGAAGTTACTGTACACCTACTGTATTTTTAAAGGTTTAATGTGTATATAAAGTTAACCCGGTTCTGGAGCTTTACTGGATTTGAGTCGCATAGTGGAGAACGCACAAGAACTCTGACTGATTGTCAATTGACAGGGAACCATAGCCGAAGTAGTCTTTACTTTGCTTTGCCTCTGTCGGTTACAGATGAAATCCTAACCAAGTCCCCTTGGAGAGGTTTATTCCGTTGATGGAGAAGATGAACGGACCAGAGATAATACCGTATGCCAGAATCTTCTACAGCGTATGTTTGTGAGATTTTGTTTTGGTGATATTTTGTTTGGAACTGTGTGACAGTCGTTAAATATGACCCAGTAGGCCCAAAGGGTCTGTAATGCGCCTCCCTTTAATTCGCATTTGCTTTTTGGTTATTTTATCTGCTGTGTACATACTTACTTAACTAAATTATAAACGGAGAGACTAGTTGCCGTAGATGGTTAAGATTTGCTTTAAAATGTTAAATTTAGTGTAATCTTAAGCCTGCCAGCGATAGCTTAGAGATATAATTAAATAATGTAGATCAGTTTGGTTAAATAGCAGATGTTTATTAGGCTTAACTGGGAATTTGCTGTATCTTGACTGAGCACGTCCATTGAAAACCGTTCTTCAAGGTCGGTTCTAAATGTGACAAAACATATTTTGGCACGGCAGCCATTACTGCGCAGCCGACAGTTTACCCAGTTTATCTGCACAGTTGAGCATGACTTCGTATAATTGAAAGTCAGCCATAATTCTGCAGACTTTCTTCGGGCGAACTATTTAAGCGCGAAACGTTCGAAGTTGCCGTAGTCTTACGGAGGTAACAGACGCGGAAGGTTAAGACGCCTCGTGGTTCTCGAAGTCAAATGTTTAATCAGTCCATTTAAGTGAGCTTACTCGCCGAGTGATACGATCTAAAGTGGAGTCTCAGCCCTAAGGAGAGCAGAGAAAAGACTTACTAATTGAACTTGTCGAAATGTCGATGAAAACGGACGATAGAAATTTGCTGTGTCATAGTGAGCTGAAGGAACGATGATCGTCGTATCCGAACGCATCATTTGGTCGTAGAACTGTTGACTAACTCAAAATCGAGTTGCGTCTTCGAACTGCGTAACATTCGGTCAAATTATCGTCGAAAGAACTGAGAAACTGCATGTCTACCTGGTAATAATTAATCCAAGGTCGTCCTGATGGTTCGCCAAAAGGCTCTCATCTCGAAAGACTGCAAGATAAATCGCACTGCCGCGCGAAAGGTGAAGTCAAACCTGTTTATCCTATGGAGGACTCAAAAAAGACTGGAACTGGAGAATCTCATCACGGGGAAAGGAAGTTAAATACTATTATTTCTTATGGTTAGATAATTTTCTGGCCTTAAATAAGGTAGTTAACATGCTTTCCATTGCATAAATGTAAAATGGGCAGTTTGTACATGTCATTATTAAATCTTCTGAATAAAATCATGTAAATTGACACTTTAACGAGCCAGGTACTATTAATAACTATTGACAGAGATAAGTGCTTGAGTAAGGTGTATTGCAGCATAAAATCAATGCCTGTAACACGCTGTGGACTCATGTACTTATATGATTAAAGAGCGCAAATAGGCCGGCAACACTAAGTAAATGAGTAAGATCTCTAGTTAAAGAGAGCAATAAACCGCTACAGGGTCTTTGTGGATAACAAACTGTAAATATGAAATCATTGAAGACATATACTCAGATTGTTTTTTCAATTTTTTTGTAAACGAATCGTGAGAAATTCCCAGGCCCATTGGCTCATGCAGTACATGGGCATGCCTCCGTCAAATTCCTCAAATGGTGGAAGAAACCTTTGACCTTAGCTTTGCGTGATTGCCTCTAGGATAGAATCTCAGGCCTCTGGCCCGTTGGCCGACATTTGGCACAAGGGACCAAAAGCCATTGGATTCTATCCGGGAAGTCGGTAGTTCATCCGGGAGACAATCCATGGGATTATGTGACTTGCAAGAGGCGAATCTATGGGATTCAACCGATAGAGCCACTTTGGGCCAGAGGTCATGGGATTCTACTAAGTAAACGTATACTCGTCTAAGGATTTGTTTAATTAAGCCTGTAATCGGATATACATAATATTATATTAAATAAAGTGGCAGGTTAAAACGGGAATGCTTGTTTACAAATATTCAATGTTATATTATTCTTTGCAGCTAAGTTGAATTTTTTCATCTTGTGGTTGGCCTGTGTCCGCTTGTACCGATGCCCATGACTAAGGTTAAGAAATTCAAGGCAAAGAAAGGGGTTCCGTTGTATTTTTGCATATAGATTTGTTCTATGAGGCTTATCGGCCAGTCTACATGTATAATGTATGATCAAAACCAAAAAGGCTTTGCCAATGTAATGGCCTGCTCAACTATTTCTTCTCAGTTGCACTTCATTATTTTGCACATCTATCTTAGCACATCTTAAAACCCAACAGTGGAAGCCAAAAGAACCTCCGCCACAGGTTTTTGATAAATGATATGGTTCTTCTGGCTTCGATGTCGACGTTCACGTCTGCAGACGTTTGAGAGTGGGAATGGCTTTTGGTGGTCCAGGCAGATGATTGTGAGAGGGCCAAGTACTTTGATTCAATTACTATTTGCAAGTCTTCCCAATATCTGATGGCATTTTAAAATAAATTTTTCGGGAACTTTTTAAATTGTTGACATTTGTAAAACTTCCGATGTCTTTTTAACATCTGATAGCCTCTTTATATTTCTGATTTCTTGTTGGTTTTCATGTAATTTGTTAGGTCATTACTGCTTCACTTGAAACGCTTGGGTGATTTTCTTAGGTGAGTTACTTTACCTTTTCCATCCCAGCAGATCTCCTCGGCATTCTACCCCAACCACAAATTAGCTACCAAGTTTCAGGTATCACGATAAAAAGTGGGGTCCAGAAGTACCTCTGCTCCCAACTTATTAGAATAAGGGCCATGGTCGTCTGTCTCTGTGCCGACGCCCTTGCGTCGGAGGTTTCCTCCTTAACATTTCTATTTAAAGCTCTATCTTCCCTGAATTTATGTCATTTTTTATTTGCCTTAATCAGAACAAAATTTAATCTGTACAAGTAATCACAAAGAACCGCAAATCGAAAACGCGTCTATAACTTTCAGCAGGTTATTCTACGCAATCAAAATAAAATCCAAAAGTAGGCCTATGTTAAATAATAAAACGTTGTTTTGTCAGTAGCACCATAAGCTCAGTGTTTAATCCAAGGATTCGTTTCACAACATAGTTTTTCTGATCAGGAACTTGAACAGTCGACTCTAAAATTAAACCATCAAACTATCAGATTAGTGTCTAATAAATTTTGCGACTTTGACTCGTCTTTTGATTTTAGAAATTTGAAGATGACATCGTGAACATGTATATGCATCAATATATTATTATCGGGTTTTCAGTCATTAACATTAAGCTTCATTATCGTGTACTTCATCGCTTATTTTGTGTAAAAGCCAAATTGTGCAAATCAACACACTTAAGTTTTGGAATCGGTGAAGACGATGATTAAGTGTTCGGTGGTTCTTTGTGTCTCTTGTCTCTTGCCAACTTCACTAGCAAACCCAACAGTTCATCGGACGCCATTTCTGAAATCGAATCAGAAGAAATATGGCTGATGCCTTAATGGCGAATAATCAAAATTATCATTCCACCACTACTACTAGGCCCTATTTATACTACTCCTACTACTACAAGTAGTAGTAGTTCTACCACTAACACTGGTCAACATAGAAATCGTTACTGACTGGAAAAGGCCCTAATGTGTAGCATCTTGGTGTGCTGAACACGAATATAACCATAAAAATTTTTTATTGGCTCTCGTTCTGAAAATATTTCATATAGTTCATTTTTTATGTTTCACCATGTAAATTTATGCAGTAGGACTGCGACAATATCCTAAATAAGTCTAGAATGATGTAATATCCCACCTCATTGCATAATCCCATCATGGACACATCATGCACAGTTGATTAGGTCATTTTCTGATGCAATGTAAAACTACAGCCAGTCGGCTGCTGACGTAAGATGACGTCAGCAGTGTACTATATAAAGCGAGTCGGAACGGTTGAGCATTTACAATATTTCAGACTTTGTGCGAGACAGTTTAAGTTACTGTTTTATAAAACTATTATTACTTTATCCATTTAGATACAATACAGAACAGTAATGCCTCGGAAGTGCGTAAATACTGTGGACAACTTTTGTTACATTTGTGGGGAAGTGACATTTGCCAACCAGAAGAAAAGTATCACTTATCAAGTCAAGAAGGCATATCATGCTTACTTCGAATGCAAGGTTGGTGACCAAGACAAGCCATGGGCCCCGCATATATGCTGTGCTACATGTACAACACAGCTTTCACAGTGGTTGAATGGCAAAAGACCATCAATGCCGTTTGCAGTTCCCATGGTGTGGAGAGAGCAAAGCAACCACGTAGATGACTGTTACTTCTGCTTGGTTCCTCCTCTTTCCGGTGGAATAACGAAGCAAAAGAAGTCGACAATAGTCTACCCAAACATTCCGTCAGCATTGAGACCAGTTCCACATGGTGATGGACTTCCTATTCCAGAATCTCCAGCAGAATATATTTTCCTTGATTCATCTGATGAGGACAAGGGTGAGCCGACATGTTCTTCTCCTGGTCCGTCAGCTGCAGTGATCCCGATTTTCACTGTGGTGCATCATCAACCCCACACAGAATAACACAGGAAGAACTAAATGACCTTGTTCGTGATTTGGACTTATCCAAAAACAAGGCAGAATTGCTAGGATCAAGACTCCAACAATGGAATCTTCTAGAAGAAGATGTCACAATTACTTCATATAGAAAGCGCCATCAGCAGTTGGAACCTTTCTTTATGAAGGAAGGTAATCTGGTATTCTGTTCCAATATTGACGACCTCATGAATGCCTTACAGATCACTCATGACCCACAAGAATGGAGACTCTTTGTAGACTCTTCAACACTGAGTCTTAAGGCTGTGCTTTTGCACAATGGAAACCGTCTTCCATCTATTCCATTAGCGCATGCTGTCCACATGAAAGAGACATACGATAACCTAAAACAGCTACTGCATTCCATTGACTATAACAGGTACAAATGGCACCTGTGTGGTGATTTGAAGGTAGTTGCCATTTTAATGGGACTGCAGCAAGGATATACAAAATATATGTGTTTCTTGTGTGAGTGGGATAGCCGAGGCAAGAGAGTTGCACTACGTGCGGAAGGAATGGACTCCCAGACAAAACATGGCAGTTGGACAGAAGAATATCCAGCACCCAGCTCTGGTCGAGGCTCACAAAATCCTACTACCACCCCTTCACATCAAACTAGGTTTGGTGAAGAACTTCGTGAAAGCCATGGACCGCACTTCGCCAGCTTTCCGATACCTGCATGAAAAATTCCCTCGACTCAGCGAAGCAAAGATTAAAGAGGGAGTTTTTGTGGGTCATCAGATTAGAGAACTCTTCAAAGATGACCGCTTCAACAACTTGCTGGAGGGTGATGCGAAACAAGCATGGAATGCTTTTCGTCTAGTGTCTACAGACTTTCTGGGGAATGTTAGGGCAGAAAACTACAAGGAACTAGTAGAAGACATGCTCAAGCAGTACCAGAAATTTCGCTGCAATATGTCTCTGAAGATGCATTTCCTTCATTCCCATCTGGATTTCTTCCCTGACAACTGTGGTATGGTTAGTGACGAACATGGCGAACGTTTTCATCAAGATATCGCAACAATGGAGCAAAGGTACCAGGGAAAATGGTCCACTACAATGTTGGCTGACTACTGCTGGACACTCCGCAGAGATGCTCCCGAACAGCTGTACAAGAGACAGGCAAAAAAATCTAAGAACTAGTCTATGACCTGGTTTTTACAAATATTAACTGTAAGTGTATCACTATTGGCATGCATTGTGCGATATAAAATTACTTCATTTCAGATTACAAAAAAACTAGAGCCAATTCGGCATTTTCACTGTCATATTCGTGTTCAGCACATACAAATTGATAAGAACTGACTAATTTCATTTCAGTAACATGACTACTTCAACTACTAATATTACCTCAGCTACTGCCACTACTACTTATTTTATCATTATTTGTCATAAACAGCAGCAGCGCTCATTATGTAACCCGAATGGTCCACCTAAGGTTTAGCAAAAAATCTATTACAGTGACGAGATGTTCTGACGAGATGAACGCCTTCCTGATTTATAGATCCTGGAGTTTCAAAGCCCAAAGGAACAAATCATATAGCCAGAGGGGCGTGCAAGTCTTGCCTACACCAATCCCTTATATCATCTGTCCACTCTCTATTGGGTCTTCCTCGTCTCCCATTTCCGTCCATAATTCCCATCATCATGCTTTTTTAATTATTACTCAGATATTCAAGCATATGTGTATATCTGGTCATAATTAAAGTGAAATGCGAAAGACTTTATAGATATAACTATGAGATGTCTTAGACAGACTTTCAAAATATGAGCAACTAATGATTTGGAAAATCAAGAATGTAAGAACATAAATTTTGCAGAGATAAACAAATATCACCTTACCTTCAGCTGTTTTAGGTTTCTTACGATCATGTGCTTTAGAGTAGTGTTGCCGTATCTGCTCCTCAGGATTTCCATAATCAACGTAATAAGTGTCTGGTTCCTGTAGATTGCGACTTATTTGGAGTTCTGACTGTAAATTTTGACGCCGGTTATCATCTGTCTGTCGACTGCTTTCCTGACCATCGATATATTTTCTCGGCATCTGTTGTTCTTCAGAGTTGTCGTGATGACGTATTTGGATTTCAGAGTTTCCACTTTCATATTGGCGACTTTGTACCTGATCACTTTCAAAATTATCAGAGTAACTTCTTTCGATCGGAGGGTACATCCTATCGTTTTGACTTCCTTCGGCCTGTGGAGTTCCCGTGTCGCCATAATTAGCCCTATTTCGTTGAATTTTGAAATGATTATAACTTCTTCGGAATTGTCCGTTTCCTTCGTCAGTTAGGTTCAATTTAGACCGTGGACTTCTAAAGTCATCGAAATGATTCCTTTTCATTTGTCCTTTATCACTGTCACTTAGATTAAGTTTTGACTTTAAACTTCGAAAGTCGTGGAAATAATTTCTTTTCATTTGTCCTTTATCGTCCTCGCTTAGGTCCGGATTTGACTGTTGACTTCTAAAGTCCTCGAAATGATTACTTCTCAATTGTCCTTTGCCATCGGGACTCAGATTCTGTTTTAACCGTGGACTTCTAAAGTCGTCGAACTGACTACTCCCGATTTGTCCTCTTCCTTGTTCAATTAGGTTCGATTGTAACTGTGGACTTCCGTAGTCATCAATTCGGCTTCTCTGTAGTACTTTCTCTTTTTCATTATATCTTTCACCTTTGACTCCTGAAGTTCTTACCTCTTAAAATGAATAAATGTAAAAAAACTTTAACAGTTTAATTACTAGGTGGTCCGATAAGCGTTACGCAACGATGTTTTAAGGTAGGCCTATATTTACAAGTATCTGTTGAAAATTTGACTAGTAAAGGCTGGTGTGACGTAAAATACACCTTCGGCCATTTGAATAGGTGCCACGCCAATTAAGTTCCCTGTGTTCGGATATTTAAATCTCGGAACTATAGCCAATATCGGTGTGCGAACGGCACCCTCACGCATAGAAGCGCCACCTTAAGAGAAACTCGTTAGAAGCTTCCCTGACCTGGAAACACAGCTACGATAGAATAAAATGTGTTTCAAGCGCTTACGAAAAAGAGACGAAGTGTTGTGTATGAAACCCGAATCTTTATAAAGCACCGAATAAGTTTACAACTGGCTAGTGTTCAACTGCGCCGACTGTCTGAGCTCCAGTGTTGTAATAAATGGTCAGTTAGAGGCACTGACCCGCATGCATGCAGCCCGCTTCAGTTGGTGCCGCTGTGACCCTGCAGACTATTATAGTACATTATTATACATTGCTCTCTTCCACATTTGTAGCCTCCATAATTAAGCTAGCGTCTACGCGTTAATTAGTTTGTGTCTGTGTTCTGTAATAGAAGCAACTAATATAAGGCAACTCATAAAAGTTCAAAGAGTGCTCAACGAGTCTTCGTTATCGGCTGTTTAGTCTCCACAAGCTCTTCATTTCCAAGTTTTGTCTCTCAGATGCTTTTCCAGTTCTGCTGGGTAGCGTCTGTTTTCCTTTCACCAGGTAATGATGCGGATGACGCGTCGTTGTCGCCACTTGAACTCGCCGATTGATCCCTTCTGACTCTCTAGATGGCGCTTCCGAAAGGCCTCAGACCTCATGCCTTGCGAACGCTGTCAATTGTCTGTGTAAAGCACGAATTTGATTGATCAATGCGTCGTTGCCATATTAATGGGGTTGTATGCGCTGCTGGAAAATGGTGCGTCAAAAGACATGTGTTTTCGCACTGTAGCTGCGACCCATGGACTTTGCCTCTGTAATTCCGCACAGTCACTGCTTTCCTTCTAGAAATTCACGTAGCCTTTGGCATAAATGATCATTCATGGTACGAAGCCGTGCATGATGCACTCGGTCTTTTAGGCTAGGTTTCAGGTGGTCTAATTAGCTCTTAATATGCGTCCCATTAAAAGCATGACCGATGTTTCGTTTATCGTAGTGCAGAATAATGCTTTATCGTGTGTGGCAAATGGTGCGGCACGGTGGTTATCGGTAACGCGTTTGGGTTGCGGTTGCGGGTTCGATTCCGTGTAACGATCCTGGGCAAGTTGTTTGCGCATACTTGCCTCTGTCACCAAGCAGAATAATTTGGTGCCGGCTTACTAATTAGCTGGAAAGTAAACGGCAAGTCGCGATGCACTGACCTCTTTTATATATTAATAAAAATCGGGCCAGCGTTCCACAGTCTGCATCTGAGGTTGTCAGCGCATTTCTCTGGCGAATATACAAAGTACTCTTCAAGGCCGTTCTTAACCGGATGATATGCATCCGATTTCTTCTTCTGGTTCTCTGCCCTCAGGCAGGTTCAAACATCTGATGACCCACTCCTCTCGGTGCTGAGCTTCTTCTTTCAATCTGCTGTATCCGTCTGTCATGATCATCATCCAATCCAGCAGCGTCTGTCTGGGTCTTCCTCTTGTCCTTCTCCCCTCCATTCTGCCCTCAATAACGGTTCTCAAGAATGAGTCCCCTCTCAATATGTGACCAGTCCATTTTCGTTGTCGCTTCTTTATTGTAGCTATCAAGGATCTTTCTTCCTCAACTCTTTTCAGCACCTCCTCGTTTGTTATGTGCTCCATCCAACTAACGTTTTCCATCTCCCCCCAAATCCACATTACGAAGGCCTCCAATCTCTTGGTGTCCCCCTTTCCCATGGTCCATGTTTCGGAGCCTTACAACACCACGCTGCATATCAGAGCTTTAACCATTCGCATCTTGCGTGACAACGCTCTCTAGGTAGCAGAATCCCTTTACCAGTTCTGTTTCCTCTCCGTTTATGCTTATTCTTGCTACTGTTTCTTCTTTGTTTATCCTCATGATCTTTGTCTCTATATTTACTTTCATGGCATATTCGATTCATATGGTCTGCAGACGGTCCATCATTCTTTGCAGACCCCTCTGGCTACCCGACAACATTGCTTGGTCATCTGCGAATCTTAGAGCCAGTTGCCAAATCAAAACACAACCCACCGTATCCGTCTGACTGTCTGCCTGCCTGACTCTTGGATCTCGACTTGGAACCGAACCCTTCTTGGGTATCGATTTTGATATTTGTTGTAAATAAGCTGTTTCACACTACTTAGCTTTCGTTGAACGTAGTGGAAGAAATCTCAGGCTTACGATTACGATTACGATTGGCTACCTCTATTCTCCCATTTAAGATGGTGGTATGATGTTTCGCATATACATTTAGATCAATGTTTCGTGTGAGATATGTCAACCCAAAATTTATGCATTCCAGAATTCAATAGAATTATTATGGTTATTATAACCCCCCCCCCCCCGGCAATCGTGTGCTAAACCACCGATGCAGCCAATCTGAATTTACAATTCCCACATCTAATAACTAAAACGTTATTAGTTACTGTGGAAAAGTAACTGTGATCAGTGATTAGTTACCATTTTTACAAGGTAACTTTTGACAGTAATTAGTTAGGATTACGGTTTCTAGTTCACAATTTACTGTAACTAATTACTTTTCAAAATAACTATCCGACACTTTGACAACTCGAAGCTCTGTAAGCTATAGGTGTAGAAGAAATTTGTATATGTGAAATTGTCATGATGTCATATGTGCGCTGAGGCATGGTAATGTTTAAATAACTCAACGTACCGTGTTCTGTGTCCGACCCATCAGGAAAACATATCGCATGCGGATCGTTTCGACACTGCGCTTCTTTCTCTCGTGACAAACTGTCCAGCCCTTCCAATACAACCTCGTCTTTTTCACCTTCACATAAATGTATTCATAATACAGTATCTAGCCTATAGAGGACGAGCAGTCACGGTTGTGTAGCTTATTGTTAATTAATGACCACGTACCTTGATCAGAAATATTAAGGATTTCGATCCTCTATAAATCCAAAGCAAATGAACCAGTTAACCAGCCAGATGTGTCGCGACCCTTCTCTACTCTGTCGTGGTGTTGAGATGGGTCTTGACGGAAGTCTCACTCGAGGTGAAAGGGATGTTTCTACTTTTAATCATGACAACTACGAATATATTTATAACTACAGTGAGAATCACTCTAACAACTGGCAGTTTCAGTTTCAGTCAGTCAGAATCAGTTTAAGTTTGACCGCCTGCAGTGTTCTTGTTTGCCGCCTCTGAGTATGTCTCCTTCAGCTAAACCTAACCCTTCCCTAGTATAGGGTCTTGTACCCGTTGCCTTCTTCTGGTCTACGGTCTGTCTTTATTAACGGTCTCGCTCTACGGTCAGCGTCCGTTTAATCAGCATAGCTAAAGTTTTCATCGACGGTCAGGAAGACTCCGCCAGATGCCCTCGGGCCACTAATTCGCGTCCATCAAGTGTCAGTCCAAATAGGGTCTAAGGTAATCGGCGAAAGATGCATGTGATGCTCTCATGACATCGCTCCAGTGGCCTTACCGATGTTTCCGGCCACTGGAGATTTTTCGATGACTGATACGACCTTGACGAATTTCTTGAACGGCTGGCACGACCGTGACAATAGGTGAGTACAATGCACAAAAGCAAAATTTTGGGCAAGATATTGGGGCATATAGTGATACCCAAAATGTGTAGGCTATGATCTGTTTGCTTTTCACCTTTTGTTCCTTGAAATGGCCAAAATAGCCTACAGCCTATACACACTGACCGAATTTTGAAAAAGTGACTCTTTATATTCAAATATTTGCAAAGTATCTGCTGGCTAAATGGTGAAATTTTTGTTTGTTAATGACACTTAACACCATTTAGGTTAGTGCAGGAAGCGACTTTTTTTTGCAAAAATGTTGCAAAAGGCGTTATATCAAGTTTTTTTATACATACATACATACAGTAAACACATACATAATAACGATTTCGGTATATCGCGTAAATAATTTGGGACGCTAAAGTGACAAATGGTCTTGTGATGTAGCCCTGACAATAAAAAAATTAATAAAGACCGATTAGCATAAAGAGAAATGCGAGTGCAGTGCTAGATAGCTATACTGCAGTAAAGATGCCTCGTGAGCGATCAAAAGAGAGCCTAGAGTATTGCAGATCAGCGTAATTTACACTTAAATTGCGACAATGAACGACAAATATTAAGGTTAAAGCCTCTAACAAACCAAATTCAAGAGTCCGATACAGAGGAAGCTAGAATAATGCCAAAATAAAACCAAAATGCCCTCAGAGGAAAAAATGACTGATCCTCTTTGGAGAAGGGCCAATCCATAATCCATTCCAAAATTCAATCAAATCATTATTGTTATTTTCAACCTGGCTATCGTGTGTTAAATCATAGATGCAGCCAATCTGAATTTATCACTCCCACGTGTAATAACTAAATCGTTATTAGTTACTGTGGAAAAGTACAGTAACTGTGATCAGTGATTAGGTACCATTTTAACAAAGTAACTATTGACAGTAATTAGTTAGGATTACGGTTTCTAGTTCACTATTTACTGTAACTAATTACTTTTCAAAATAACTATCCGACACTTTGATAACTCGAAGCCCTATAAGATTTAGACATATAAGAATTTGGTATATGTGAAATTGTCATGATGGCATATGTGCGCTGAGGCATGGTAATGTTTATACAACTCAACGTACCGTATTCTGTGTCTGACCTATCAGGAAAACATATCGCATGCGGATCGTTTCGACACTGCGCTTCTTTCTCTCTTGACAAACTGTCAAGCACCTCCAATACATCTTCGTCTTTTTCACCTTCACATAAATGTATTCATAATACAGTATATAGCCTATAGAGGACGAGCAGTCACGGTTGTGTAGCTTATTGTTAATTAATGACCACGTACCTTGATCAGAAATATTAAGGATTTCGATCCTCTATAAATCCAAAGCAAATGAACCACTTAACTAGCCAGGTGAGTGTCGCGACCCTTCTCTACTCTGTCGTGGTGTCGAGCTTGGTCTTGACGGAAGTCTCACTCGAGCCGAAAGGATGTTTCTAATTTTAATCAAAATAGCTACTGAACATTTTACAACTACAGTGAGAATCACTCTAACAACAGTCTCTGAATCTGTTTGACTTCGACCGCCTGCAGAGTTCTTGCTTGTCGCCTCTGAGTATCTCAAAAGTTCTCTTCCATTAAACCTAATCTTTCCTTAATATAGGGTTCTATACCTGTTGCTTTCTTCTGTTCTACGGTCTAACTGTCTTTATTAACGGTCCCATCCTACGGTTCAGCGTCCGTTTCATCAGCTTAGCCAAAGTTTTCATCGACGGTAAGGAAGACTCTCAAGTGTCCCCTTCAGCTAAACCTAACCCTTCCGTAGTATAGGGTCCTATACCCGTTGCCTCCCTGAGATGTACGATGCAACTCTCCCCGCCAGAAGTCTCCGTTAACGGTCATTAGTTAGGCTTACTTTTTCTAGTTCAATATTTATTGTAACTAATTACTTTAAAAAAGAACTATCCGACACTTTGACAACTCGAAGCTCTGTAAGCTATAGGCGTATAAGAAATTTGTATATTTGAAATTGTCATGATGTCATATGTGCGCTGAGGCATGGTAATGTTTAAATAACTCAACGTACCGTGTTCTGTGTCTGACCCATCAGGAAAACATATCGCATGCGGATCGTTTCGACACTGCGCCTCTTTCTCTCTTGACAAACTGTCAAGCACCTCCAATACAACCTCGTCTTTTTCACCTTCACATAAATGTATTCATAATACAGTATCTAGCCTATAGAGGACGAGCAGTCACGGTTGTGTAGCTTATTGTTAATTAATGACCACGTACCTTGATCAGAAATATTAAGGATTTCGATCCTCTATAAATCCAAAGCAAATGAACCAGTTAACCAGCCAGATGTGTCGCGACCCTTCTCTACTCTGTCGTGGTGTTGAGATGGGTCTTGACGGAAGTCTCACTCGAGGTGAAAGGGATGTTTCTACTTTTAATCATGACAACTACGAATATATTTATAACTACAGTGAGAATCACTCTAACAACTGGCAGTTTCAGTTTCAGTCAGTCAGAATCAGTTTAAGTTTGACCGCCTGCAGTGTTCTTGTTTGCCGCCTCTGAGTATGTCTCCTTCAGCTAAACCTAACCCTTCCCTAGTATAGGGTCTTGTACCCGTTGCCTTCTTCTGGTCTACGGTCTGTCTTTATTAACGGTCTCGCTCTACGGTCAGCGTCCGTTTAATCAGCATAGCTAAAGTTTTCATCGACGGTCAGGAAGACTCCGCCAGATGCCCTCGGGCCACTAATTCGCGTCCATCAAGTGTCAGTCCAAATAGGGTCTAAGGTAATCGGCGAAAGATGCATGTGATGCTCTCATGACATCGCTCCAGTGGCCTTACCGATGTTTCCGGCCACTGGAGATTTTTCGATGACTGATACGACCTTGACGAATTTCTTGAACGGCTGGCACGACCGTGACAATAGGTGAGTACAATGCACAAAAGCAAAATTTTGGGCAAGATATTGGGGCATATAGTGATACCCAAAATGTGTAGGCTATGATCTGTTTGCTTTTCACCTTTTGTTCCTTGAAATGGCCAAAATAGCCTACAGCCTATACACACTGACCGAATTTTGAAAAAGTGACTCTTTATATTCAAATATTTGCAAAGTATCTGCTGGCTAAATGGTGAAATTTTTGTTTGTTAATGACACTTAACACCATTTAGGTTAGTGCAGGAAGCGACTTTTTTTTGCAAAAATGTTGCAAAAGGCGTTATATCAAGTTTTTTTATACATACATACATACAGTAAACACATACATAATAACGATTTCGGTATATCGCGTAAATAATTTGGGACGCTAAAGTGACAAATGGTCTTGTGATGTAGCCCTGACAATAAAAAAATTAATAAAGACCGATTAGCATAAAGAGAAATGCGAGTGCAGTGCTAGATAGCTATACTGCAGTAAAGATGCCTCGTGAGCGATCAAAAGAGAGCCTAGAGTATTGCAGATCAGCGTAATTTACACTTAAATTGCGACAATGAACGACAAATATTAAGGTTAAAGCCTCTAACAAACCAAATTCAAGAGTCCGATACAGAGGAAGCTAGAATAATGCCAAAATAAAACCAAAATGCCCTCAGAGGAAAAAATGACTGATCCTCTTTGGAGAAGGGCCAATCCATAATCCATTCCAAAATTCAATCAAATCATTATTGTTATTTTCAACCTGGCTATCGTGTGTTAAATCATAGATGCAGCCAATCTGAATTTATCACTCCCACGTGTAATAACTAAATCGTTATTAGTTACTGTGGAAAAGTACAGTAACTGTGATCAGTGATTAGGTACCATTTTAACAAAGTAACTATTGACAGTAATTAGTTAGGATTACGGTTTCTAGTTCACTATTTACTGTAACTAATTACTTTTCAAAATAACTATCCGACACTTTGATAACTCGAAGCCCTATAAGATTTAGACATATAAGAATTTGGTATATGTGAAATTGTCATGATGGCATATGTGCGCTGAGGCATGGTAATGTTTATACAACTCAACGTACCGTATTCTGTGTCTGACCTATCAGGAAAACATATCGCATGCGGATCGTTTCGACACTGCGCTTCTTTCTCTCTTGACAAACTGTCAAGCACCTCCAATACATCTTCGTCTTTTTCACCTTCACATAAATGTATTCATAATACAGTATATAGCCTATAGAGGACGAGCAGTCACGGTTGTGTAGCTTATTGTTAATTAATGACCACGTACCTTGATCAGAAATATTAAGGATTTCGATCCTCTATAAATCCAAAGCAAATGAACCACTTAACTAGCCAGGTGAGTGTCGCGACCCTTCTCTACTCTGTCGTGGTGTCGAGCTTGGTCTTGACGGAAGTCTCACTCGAGCCGAAAGGATGTTTCTAATTTTAATCAAAATAGCTACTGAACATTTTACAACTACAGTGAGAATCACTCTAACAACAGTCTCTGAATCTGTTTGACTTCGACCGCCTGCAGAGTTCTTGCTTGTCGCCTCTGAGTATCTCAAAAGTTCTCTTCCATTAAACCTAATCTTTCCTTAATATAGGGTTCTATACCTGTTGCTTTCTTCTGTTCTACGGTCTAACTGTCTTTATTAACGGTCCCATCCTACGGTTCAGCGTCCGTTTCATCAGCTTAGCCAAAGTTTTCATCGACGGTAAGGAAGACTCTCAAGTGTCCCCTTCAGCTAAACCTAACCCTTCCGTAGTATAGGGTCCTATACCCGTTGCCTCCCTGAGATGTACGATGCAACTCTCCCCGCCAGAAGTCTCCGTTAACGGTCATTAGTTAGGCTTACTTTTTCTAGTTCAATATTTATTGTAACTAATTACTTTAAAAAAGAACTATCCGACACTTTGACAACTCGAAGCTCTGTAAGCTATAGGCGTATAAGAAATTTGTATATTTGAAATTGTCATGATGTCATATGTGCGCTGAGGCATGGTAATGTTTAAATAACTCAACGTACCGTGTTCTGTGTCTGACCCATCAGGAAAACATATCGCATGCGGATCGTTTCGACACTGCGCCTCTTTCTCTCTTGACAAACTGTCAAGCACCTCCAATACAACCTCGTCTTTTTCACCTTCACATAAATGTATTCATAATACAGTATCTAGCCTATAGAGGACGAGCAGTCACGGTTGTGTAGCTTATTGTTAATTAATGACCACGTACCTTGATCAGAAATATTAAGGATTTCGATCCTCTATAAATCCAAAGCAAATGAACCAGTTAACCAGCCAGATGTGTCGCGACCCTTCTCTACTCTGTCGTGGTGTTGAGATGGGTCTTGACGGAAGTCTCACTCGAGGTGAAAGGGATGTTTCTACTTTTAATCATGACAACTACGAATATATTTATAACTACAGTGAGAATCACTCTAACAACTGGCAGTTTCAGTTTCAGTCAGTCAGAATCAGTTTAAGTTTGACCGCCTGCAGTGTTCTTGTTTGCCGCCTCTGAGTATGTCTCCTTCAGCTAAACCTAACCCTTCCCTAGTATAGGGTCTTGTACCCGTTGCCTTCTTCTGGTCTACGGTCTGTCTTTATTAACGGTCTCGCTCTACGGTCAGCGTCCGTTTAATCAGCATAGCTAAAGTTTTCATCGACGGTCAGGAAGACTCCGCCAGATGCCCTCGGGCCACTAATTCGCGTCCATCAAGTGTCAGTCCAAATAGGGTCTAAGGTAATCGGCGAAAGATGCATGTGATGCTCTCATGACATCGCTCCAGTGGCCTTACCGATGTTTCCGGCCACTGGAGATTTTTCGATGACTGATACGACCTTGACGAATTTCTTGAACGGCTGGCACGACCGTGACAATAGGTGAGTACAATGCACAAAAGCAAAATTTTGGGCAAGATATTGGGGCATATAGTGATACCCAAAATGTGTAGGCTATGATCTGTTTGCTTTTCACCTTTTGTTCCTTGAAATGGCCAAAATAGCCTACAGCCTATACACACTGACCGAATTTTGAAAAAGTGACTCTTTATATTCAAATATTTGCAAAGTATCTGCTGGCTAAATGGTGAAATTTTTGTTTGTTAATGACACTTAACACCATTTAGGTTAGTGCAGGAAGCGACTTTTTTTTGCAAAAATGTTGCAAAAGGCGTTATATCAAGTTTTTTTATACATACATACATACAGTAAACACATACATAATAACGATTTCGGTATATCGCGTAAATAATTTGGGACGCTAAAGTGACAAATGGTCTTGTGATGTAGCCCTGACAATAAAAAAATTAATAAAGACCGATTAGCATAAAGAGAAATGCGAGTGCAGTGCTAGATAGCTATACTGCAGTAAAGATGCCTCGTGAGCGATCAAAAGAGAGCCTAGAGTATTGCAGATCAGCGTAATTTACACTTAAATTGCGACAATGAACGACAAATATTAAGGTTAAAGCCTCTAACAAACCAAATTCAAGAGTCCGATACAGAGGAAGCTAGAATAATGCCAAAATAAAACCAAAATGCCCTCAGAGGAAAAAATGACTGATCCTCTTTGGAGAAGGGCCAATCCATAATCCATTCCAAAATTCAATCAAATCATTATTGTTATTTTCAACCTGGCTATCGTGTGTTAAATCATAGATGCAGCCAATCTGAATTTATCACTCCCACGTGTAATAACTAAATCGTTATTAGTTACTGTGGAAAAGTACAGTAACTGTGATCAGTGATTAGGTACCATTTTAACAAAGTAACTATTGACAGTAATTAGTTAGGATTACGGTTTCTAGTTCACTATTTACTGTAACTAATTACTTTTCAAAATAACTATCCGACACTTTGATAACTCGAAGCCCTATAAGATTTAGACATATAAGAATTTGGTATATGTGAAATTGTCATGATGGCATATGTGCGCTGAGGCATGGTAATGTTTATACAACTCAACGTACCGTATTCTGTGTCTGACCTATCAGGAAAACATATCGCATGCGGATCGTTTCGACACTGCGCTTCTTTCTCTCTTGACAAACTGTCAAGCACCTCCAATACATCTTCGTCTTTTTCACCTTCACATAAATGTATTCATAATACAGTATATAGCCTATAGAGGACGAGCAGTCACGGTTGTGTAGCTTATTGTTAATTAATGACCACGTACCTTGATCAGAAATATTAAGGATTTCGATCCTCTATAAATCCAAAGCAAATGAACCACTTAACTAGCCAGGTGAGTGTCGCGACCCTTCTCTACTCTGTCGTGGTGTCGAGCTTGGTCTTGACGGAAGTCTCACTCGAGCCGAAAGGATGTTTCTAATTTTAATCAAAATAGCTACTGAACATTTTACAACTACAGTGAGAATCACTCTAACAACAGTCTCTGAATCTGTTTGACTTCGACCGCCTGCAGAGTTCTTGCTTGTCGCCTCTGAGTATCTCAAAAGTTCTCTTCCATTAAACCTAATCTTTCCTTAATATAGGGTTCTATACCTGTTGCTTTCTTCTGTTCTACGGTCTAACTGTCTTTATTAACGGTCCCATCCTACGGTTCAGCGTCCGTTTCATCAGCTTAGCCAAAGTTTTCATCGACGGTAAGGAAGACTCTCAAGTGTCCCCTTCAGCTAAACCTAACCCTTCCGTAGTATAGGGTCCTATACCCGTTGCCTCCCTGAGATGTACGATGCAACTCTCCCCGCCAGAAGTCTCCGTTAACGGTCATTAGTTAGGCTTACTTTTTCTAGTTCAATATTTATTGTAACTAATTACTTTAAAAAAGAACTATCCGACACTTTGACAACTCGAAGCTCTGTAAGCTATAGGCGTATAAGAAATTTGTATATTTGAAATTGTCATGATGTCATATGTGCGCTGAGGCATGGTAATGTTTAAATAACTCAACGTACCGTGTTCTGTGTCTGACCCATCAGGAAAACATATCGCATGCGGATCGTTTCGACACTGCGCCTCTTTCTCTCTTGACAAACTGTCAAGCACCTCCAATACAACCTCGTCTTTTTCACCTTCACATAAATGTATTCATAATACAGTATCTAGCCTATAGAGGACGAGCAGTCACGGTTGTGTAGCTTATTGTTAATTAATGACCACGTACCTTGATCAGAAATATTAAGGATTTCGATCCTCTATAAATCCAAAGCAAATGAACCAGTTAACCAGCCAGATGTGTCGCGACCCTTCTCTACTCTGTCGTGGTGTTGAGATGGGTCTTGACGGAAGTCTCACTCGAGGTGAAAGGGATGTTTCTACTTTTAATCATGACAACTACGAATATATTTATAACTACAGTGAGAATCACTCTAACAACTGGCAGTTTCAGTTTCAGTCAGTCAGAATCAGTTTAAGTTTGACCGCCTGCAGTGTTCTTGTTTGCCGCCTCTGAGTATGTCTCCTTCAGCTAAACCTAACCCTTCCCTAGTATAGGGTCTTGTACCCGTTGCCTTCTTCTGGTCTACGGTCTGTCTTTACTAACGGTCTCACTCTACGGTTCAGCGTCCGTTTAATCAGTATAGCTACAGTTTTTCTCGACGGTCAGGAAGACTCCGCCAGATGCCCTCGGGCCACTAATTCGCGTCCATCAAGTGTCAGTCCAAATAGGGTCTGAGGTAATCGGCGAAAGATGCATGTGATGCTCTCATGACATCGCTCCAGTGGCCTTACCGATGTTTCCGGCCACTGGAGATTTTTCGATGACTGATACGACCTTGACGAATTTCTTGAACGGCTGGCACGACCGTGACAATAGGTGAGTACAATGCACAAAAGCAAAATTTTGGGCAAGATATTGGGGCATATAGTGATACCCAAAATGTGTAGGCTATGATCTGTTTGCTTTTCACCTTTTGTTCCTTGAAATGGCCAAAATAGCCTACAGCCTATACACACTGACCGAATTTTGAAAAAGTGACTCTTTATATTCAAATATTTGCAAAGTATCTGCTGGCTAAATGGTGAAATTTTTGTTTGTTAATGACACTTAACACCATTTAGGTTAGTGCAGGAAGCGACTTTTTTTGAAAAAATGTTGCAAAAGGCGTTATATCAAGTTTTTTTATACATACATACATACAGTAAACACATACATAATAACGATTTCGGTATATCGCGTAAATAATTTGGGACGCTAAAGTGACAAATGGTCTTGTGATGTAGCCCTGACAATAAAAAAATTAATAAAGACCGATTAGCATAAAGAGAAATGCGAGTGCAGTGCTAGATAGCTATACTGCAGTAAAGATGCCTCGTGAGCGATCAAAAGAGAGCCTAGAGTATTGCAGATCAGCGTAATTTACACTTAAATTGCGACAATGAACGACAAATATTAAGGTTAAAGCCTCTAACAAACCAAATTCAAGAGTCCGATACAGAGGAAGCTAGAATAATGCCAAAATAAAACCAAAATGCCCTCAGAGGAAAAAATGACTGATCCTCTTTGGAGAAGGGCCAATCCATAATCCATTCCAAAATTCAATCAAATCATTATTGTTATTTTCAACCTGGCTATCGTGTGTTAAATCATAGATGCAGCCAATCTGAATTTATCACTCCCACGTGTAATAACTAAATCGTTATTAGTTACTGTGGAAAAGTACAGTAACTGTGATCAGTGATTAGGTACCATTTTAACAAAGTAACTATTGACAGTAATTAGTTAGGATTACGGTTTCTAGTTCACTATTTACTGTAACTAATTACTTTTCAAAATAACTATCCGACACTTTGATAACTCGAAGCCCTATAAGATTTAGACATATAAGAATTTGGTATATGTGAAATTGTCATGATGGCATATGTGCGCTGAGGCATGGTAATGTTTATACAACTCAACGTACCGTATTCTGTGTCTGACCTATCAGGAAAACATATCGCATGCGGATCGTTTCGACACTGCGCTTCTTTCTCTCTTGACAAACTGTCAAGCACCTCCAATACATCTTCGTCTTTTTCACCTTCACATAAATGTATTCATAATACAGTATATAGCCTATAGAGGACGAGCAGTCACGGTTGTGTAGCTTATTGTTAATTAATGACCACGTACCTTGATCAGAAATATTAAGGATTTCGATCCTCTATAAATCCAAAGCAAATGAACCACTTAACTAGCCAGGTGAGTGTCGCGACCCTTCTCTACTCTGTCGTGGTGTCGAGCTTGGTCTTGACGGAAGTCTCACTCGAGCCGAAAGGATGTTTCTAATTTTAATCAAAATAGCTACTGAACATTTTACAACTACAGTGAGAATCACTCTAACAACAGTCTCTGAATCTGTTTGACTTCGACCGCCTGCAGAGTTCTTGCTTGTCGCCTCTGAGTATCTCAAAAGTTCTCTTCCATTAAACCTAATCTTTCCTTAATATAGGGTTCTATACCTGTTGCTTTCTTCTGTTCTACGGTCTAACTGTCTTTATTAACGGTCCCATCCTACGGTTCAGCGTCCGTTTCATCAGCTTAGCCAAAGTTTTCATCGACGGTAAGGAAGACTCTCAAGTGTCCCCTTCAGCTAAACCTAACCCTTCCGTAGTATAGGGTCCTATACCCGTTGCCTCCCTGAGATGTACGATGCAACTCTCCCCGCCAGAAGTCTCCGTTAACGGTCATTAGTTAGGCTTACTTTTTCTAGTTCAATATTTATTGTAACTAATTACTTTAAAAAAGAACTATCCGACACTTTGACAACTCGAAGCTCTGTAAGCTATAGGCGTATAAGAAATTTGTATATTTGAAATTGTCATGATGTCATATGTGCGCTGAGGCATGGTAATGTTTAAATAACTCAACGTACCGTGTTCTGTGTCTGACCCATCAGGAAAACATATCGCATGCGGATCGTTTCGACACTGCGCCTCTTTCTCTCTTGACAAACTGTCAAGCACCTCCAATACATCTTCGTCTTTTTCACCTTCACATAAATGTATTCATAATACAGTATCTAGCCTATAGAGGACGAGCAGTCACGGTTGTGCAGCTTATTGTTAATTAATGACCACGTACCTTGATCAGAAATATTAAGGATTTCGATCCTCTATAAATCCAAAGACAATGAACCAATTTAATAGACATATAACATTGGCTACTATGATGTGCAAAAACAAACTTTGGGGCTAGATCGAGTTATTTGGGCCCCAATGATTCCCAAAAGATGTAGGCTATGACCTCTTTGTTTTTCACTTTTTCGTTTCTTGACATAGACATAACAGCGAACAGCCCATATGCACTGACCAAATTTTAACGCAGATGACTAGCCTACTGTATATATTCAGATATTTGCAAAATAACCCCATATATTATGACATTTGCTTTACATGGGTGTTGTAACTTAAAATGAGCAGAGCATTTGTTGGTGAATAAAAAGCGAAAACAGCTAAATGAATTTCTTTTTATCATATTTGACCGGATTTCAAATACCCATAATTTGCGTTGAACGTCAGGGATACTTGTATTGCTTCTGCCTATGAGCATTCATAAAGTCGATTAAAATGCCAGCATACCTAAAATTTTGTGAAAAACAGGTTTAACTAACAAATAGCAGTAATTCTCACCTAAAATGAATCTAAATAACTAGTTATTAACAGATATTTCTATTGGCTCTTCAAATGGGAATCATCAGTATTTAAATTCTGAGAAATTGCTACTAAAACGTTGACAACAGCATAGTGATGGTTTTACCGCGGAGGTTTAACTGTGCCATCTTGGTCCGTAAGCCACATGCGCATTCATTTGATGTTGTCGGCTTGCGCGACGGTCGGTAGGCGAGGATGTTCGGAAACTCGACCATTTTTATACTCCAGAGACACGTTTAGAATACAAGCTGTATATGATAGAAAGCTGCCTGCCACTGCGGTAGGATCTGCTATTAATGTCGCATTTGACCAGGATACGGTTGATCTTGAGGATGGCTACCGCGGTAGCCAGATGTGAGGCTCCAGGGGTTAAAGCTGAGAGCGGGCCGAATGTTCGGAACGAATGTTGACGAAGCCATGTCCATCCAGAAGGTGGTCTTTATGATCTGCACACAGGAGCGAAGGGTGGAAATGTTGGTAAAGTGGGTTTTATCATCCGCATAGCAGTCACCGTTGACCTCGAGCTGCCGTTGAAGCTCGGCGTTGATTTCTATGATTGCGTAGCTGTTCTATGCGAGTATAATCGTCTTCCACTTTAATTAAGTCGCCAGAGGAGCTTATTGGTGGCCAGACTTTTTGAGATGGCGCCCAGACGGTGTTTTCTGGGGCCCTGATGGCCACAAGAAGCTGAAGGCTCACAACAAGAACGTTCAGGTCGCTGTAGTACTGCACGACGCCCTCACCTCGGATCAGTCTCTGCTACTTGCTTTTCTGCCCGGCTAGCTCCAGAAACTTCATGAAGGTCTCGATCGCCTAGGGATGTAGTACCGAGTCTTAACGAAACGCTTCGTCAGCATCATGGCGTTGGAGGCTTGAATGCCGGCATAACGCCGCGGTTGCGATGGATGCTAAATTCTCGACAGCATTTTACCTCCCTGGCAGTTCTTTGCGGGACCTTGCGGCCGTGAAGAAGCTGGTAGCTTCCCCCAATGTTTTCGAGCTCATTGCCCACACTTGGCTCAAGAAGCAAGCCGTGTGGCAAATGTACCTTCCTCTTCACATGTCTCCTCACATCCCGCGCCCTATGTTCGACGAGTATCATCCCAGCAATATACACCAGGCTATGTCCTATCCCTGCCCTGCTACAAGACCTAGAAGGATGCCTCACTGTTGTCGACATGGCCTTTCGATGCAAGAGGCGCAGTCGTTGAGTTACAGGAGCACTGTTGAAGTCGCCGTGACCTTAGGCCGAATCTGAAAACGCGGGCGGTTGAGCTGGCCTCGACTTTCACATGTCGACCCCAGGCGTGAGTTCATGGGCGGTGCCCGCCATTCTTTTGCCAGACATAATGTGCAAATGCGAGGCGGTCAAGCTGAGAACCACTACCGGCAGGGTATTGAGAGCGTTTCGACCGCACTCTGACCGAGCGCCAGGAACTGCTACTTGCCGCTCTCAGGTTTTCAAAACTGTCTGCAGAGTGGGTCCGCCAGCTGCTTGAAGTTATGGGAGGGTTGAACGACGAACTGACGCTTCTGACTGACAGGAAGCTGGCTGAAACGATAAAAACCTCAAGAATGTCACAAAACCCTGCGCTTTCCGCGTCAGGTGGTCGCAAAGTTGGCCGGGTTGAGCCAATCCATTGGCACGATGTTCTCCGCTGATTGTATGATACTGGTGAGCTCGAAGGTGGACGTCGGAGTGCGACTGACTCTGTATGTTCACTTACGGTTCATGCCATTTCTAACTTACTTCCACCGACCGCCCAGACGGCATTGTATTATCTGGTGGACGGGCCTGCTCGTGACTTTGTGCGCGATAGCCACTACTCGTGGCATGCACCTAGGACTCAGCTGCTGCCCGATCGGATCCTCAGTCTGCCATCCCGGCCAAGATATCGTTGAGGTTTTCGTCAACTGTCGCTTGACCCTTGTGCATGATTGGATAATGATCTTGGCGTCGTGACATGCACAGTACTTGTACAGACTTGCATATGGCGCCAGCATGATTAGAAAATGACACAGTGGAGTACAGTAGTAGGCCTATGCCTAGATTGGGTGAGCATTCAGGTCGATTGACAAGCAAACTAAATAGATTCAAAGTAATCAAATTTACGCAGTTGTTGCCTTGTGCCTAGAAGAAGAATTCACTTTGTGGCAGGATTCAAAAGAAGTTTATTTCTATCCATCCAAGACTGAATATCGCCAAAATCTGAAGCAAGTACTGTGGTGTGCAAAAGTCTTGAATCACCGACCAGCTATGAGGTTTTAAATTTTTGGTCGTAACGTTTTACTTCTGTTCGACAGCTGAAGGGTTCAGCTGCATTTTATTTAATCAGCTATTATTCTTCTTGGAAAATCAAGCAGCTTAGGTTACTTGTGCTGTAGCTGTATCGTTTGGCAATCGAACAAATACTGCCAAAAATTCTGAAGAGCTGCTTCAAGTTGTCCTAGACTTAGCCGAAAATGTTTGGAAGCTGCCAACATTTATGCTGAGCATTAATGCCCATTGCGGTGTTAGTAGGTGGTTTATATATTTCTACCTTACATGTTTATTTCCCCTTCAGACTTTTTTTTAGCCCTTTCGGAAGAAATGCACACAATTTTTTATTTGCTGTCCATAAGCTCTCAAAAGCATGCTGGAATGAGATCATCTGTAGCCGTTTAACACGGAGTAAAAATACTGTAAGTTCGCTCCAAAGCACATTATAATGACTGGTAATAGGGGTCACTTCTGTCGGTTCATAACAGTGATGTCTGGCATTTAGGCATAGCAGCTACGCTCTATAAAATGAGTAGATGCATTGCTTTATGGTAGCCAGAGAAGTTGTAGGCTTCCATATCATTAACTAAGGCTCTGGTCACCGCTAATTCACATCAAACTCGCACGTCGCAGTGTCAGCTATAGCTACGCGCTATTTCTAAGAAATGCACATTTATAAATATTTCAAATGCTATTATACTACACATCACGTCACCTTTAATTAAACAGACGATTCAACAAGTATAGGCCTTTTTTCTTTTGGTTCTCTGCCCTCAGGCAGGTTCAAACGTCCGATGACGCCACTCCTCTCGGTGCTGGGCTTCTTCTTTCAATCGGCTGTATCCGTCTGTCATCATCCAACCCAGCAGCGTCTGTCTGGGTCTTCCTCTTGTCCTCTTCCCCTCCAATCTGCCCTCAATTACGGTTCTCAAGAGTGAGTCCCCTCTCAGTATGTGACCAATCCATTTTCGTTGTCGACTCTTTATTGTAGCTATCAAGGATCTTTCTTCCTCAACTCTTTTCAGCACCTCCTCATTTGTTATGTGCTCCAACCAACTAACTTTTTCCATCTTGAGCCAAATCCACATTTCAAAGGCCTCCAATCTGTTGGTGTCCTCCTTTCTCATGGTCCATGTTTGAGATCCATGCAGCACTATGCTCTATATCAGAGTTTTAATCATTCGTTTCTTCAAGTTCTTGTTCATTTTTCCTCTCAGTAACTCTTTTTGTTTTGAGAATGCGTTTTTGCCTAATGCTATTCTTCTTTTAATTTCCTTGTGGCACTTGGCATCTTGCGTGACAACGCTTCCTAGGTAGCAGAATTCTTTTACTTGTTCTATTTCTTCTCCGTTGATGTTTATTCTTACTATTGTTTCTTCTGCTTTGCTTATTCTCCTGATCTTTGTCTTCTTGATATTTATTTTCATACCATACTGTTTTGATATGGTGTGTAGACGGTCCACCAAGTATAGATCCATTTAGCTTAATTTTGTAGTTCTAGTGCGGGGGAGTTCAAATGCTTCTGGTAATCCGACTGCTATGAAACCTGACGCAATCAGGCATCTTGCCAACATAGACCCATGCGTCAAATTTCAATTCAGTTGGTTCAGAGGTTTAAAATGTACACAAGATTGTATAAAATCATTTTATTCCTATATTTAGGACGCCTAATTTGACGTCAAATTTGTCAGCAAATGTTTGCTTCAAATATAAAGTTTTATTCCAAGACTTTAAGTGCCTTTTAACTGAATCTGGGTGTCTGCCTAGTTCAGCTCTAATAATTGTTGAAAATCGGTCAAGTACAGTACTGTAGGCCTAAAATCGAGAAAATATTGGAGTTGTTCGTCGCTCCAAAGACATGTTTTTGTCTTGTTGAAAACTCAAACCTAGAAAGCGCACACATAAATAACTATCACCAAGCTTGAAAATGCGCTATATGAATTATATGATTCAGAGCAGCAAGACAGCTAGCCAGTAGCCGCAAGCTACAGCGGTCAGATTCTTAGAAACGGACGGGCTCCAAGTTATACAGCTTGGAAGGGCTATTGTTGGTAGCAGTACAGGTGAGCCATGGAATGCAGGAGGCGTGTAGCTTAGTCAAAAGGGCAAGCGGAGAAATCCACAGGTAGCAATCTCCAGGTACACCCGGGGCTTTACAACTAAGCACGAGAGGTCCACGTGATAGCCAGATGGACGTCCACCAAAAGACGCACGAAGGCTGACGTCAGCGGGCAGACAGACTAGGGTCTTGGGTGCTGACCGGCCCAGAAGGAATGTGCCCACAGTTCAGAGGATTCAGGTAGAAAAGAGCTCGCAGACTGCACACAAGGGTCAGTCGGCAGAGAAGACCATAAGAGGAGATTCGCATATATGAGAGCAGTCGGAGTTCAGACATCAGGCAGGAAGGTCGTAGTAGAATGTAGAGAAGATAGTCTAACGTCTTCTGGCGCTACAGTAATCGTTATGGGTAGAGTAGTCTAAAGTTCGTCGTATAGACTAAAGTCGCTAGCTCTGCAGTGCAATCTGGATGAGAACTTTCATCATGACCGAGAGAGTCTGAACTCTATCACATAACTATACTATGCCGCGTTGATTGAGCCATGGCGAGCAAAATCATGAAAGGCGTTTCAACTGTAGTCGAACCCGAAAAGTTAAACATTAATTTGAAATGCACAAAGGACATGTGTGCTGGGTGTCAGTGGGGGCGCCATCGGTACTTTAATCGATCATAAACATTTCGGGGGTGAAAATCGTGGCATCGTAATCAACATTATCAAATTTGAAGTCAAATGGTTCAGAGGTTTCAGATTTAAACAGGGTAAAATTTCAGTATGAAGCTGCACTACCATGGCAGTCAGTTGATGTACTGTACTGCATTTAAGCGCATTTTCAATAATAGATTGTTACAACAGTAGAGACAAAGCGACATTGTGCAATGTCGCACAATAGGCCTACACAGAATAGCGCTATAGCTGTAACGGTTTGTATGCAAGCAACACGCCTTAAGCATAGGAATAATGGTATTTGGCAAAAAAAAAGAATTTGACAAGATAGACTAAGAGGACCAACTCGCTGGAAGTGTAAAACTACAGATAATAAAAGAAAAACTTAAGCTCGTGATCGACTTATTCTACAGTTTTGAGATAGACGGACGCAACTTTGCTTTATCAAGTGGGCAACTCTCAAGTACCTACGCCGTATCTTCATCTTCTCTACGTTCGCAAAAACCATATGTTATGAATGACATGGCATCACGCTGCACGACGTCTAAGACATGACGGCATGAGATACCGTGTCATGACGGCATGAGATACCGTGACATGACGTGACATGATGTGACATGACGTTACGCGGCATGACATGACGTGACATCATTAGTCAGAGGTCCGGACCCTATAAGCCCAAGATAATCAATCTTGAAATTTTTGTTTATCTAATGAGGTATTTAGGTGTAACGCCATTGGTAACTCCTGACTGCTCTGTCGGTTGATACAAGTGTCATAAAACACAGAGTGTTTCCCATACTGATTTCGCATACTCCATTTCTGATTGGCTTACCCAGACTCTCAAATTTCAACCTCGAACTGGATCCTCTGGTTATAAAAGTCGCCGCTATTTCGTGCTAGCTAAATATCAATCGACAAGACACTGAGTTCTTGAGGACTGAGGTCATCCATTGTTGTAGATCGCTTTGTGATGTTGTCGATAGGGTTGGCTTTGCAAATAAAACTGAATCATTGTCAGTCACTGAACAAAGAGACGGAATTTATATGCTGTTTATTATCATTAAGCAGCTTTGTTTTTACTTGAAGATTCCACATATGAAAAGCTTAGCTAAATTAACCTCATATTAGTGGTATTTTCCGTTATACCTCTCACGTTAGCATAATGCGTCCTGTGCATGTCAACTATGTATGTTAAAAAGAAGCAACAGAAATATGTAGCCAAGGTATGCCTCGTTTCAACTAAATGCTTCAAAATGGTTAGAATACCTTTCGGGAGCTCCAATAAGAAGTCTTCATCCATTTGTCCTCTATCGGTGGCGAGGACGATGACCAGGGTGGCCACCATCAGCAGCGTGACCTGCTTCATGTCCAAGCCATTCGCCATCCTTCTTCCTTCTATCACGACGCAGTCTTCGAGGAACTAACTGCAACAGGAATGACAAGTACAGTTCCAGTTCGCAATCGTAATCGTAAATGCACATTTATGTAGTACCTCTTCAAGAAAATACAAAATTACTGGGTCATAATTAACTACGTCTGTCACACAGTCCCACGTAAAACATCTCCTAAAACAAAATCTTACAAACACACCATGTAGAAGACTCTGGCATCCGGTATTATTTCAGGTTCGCTCATCTTCTCTACCAACGGAATTAAGCTCTCCAAGGGGACTTGGTTAGGATTCCATCTGTAACCCAGAGGCAAAAACAAGTGATTCCATGTCTCTTGACAAGCAGTCAAAAGATTTTTTCTGAAGGCGCTCTGGACCGACAAAACAAGACGACGATCGAATATATTGGTCTCCAACCGTTGGCGAAATAGAGGCAGCTAATGACAAGAGACTTATGTTGCAAGTTGCATGGCGTCCTGCTACAGGATAAGGGGCACACTACTTCGAAGCTATTTAGATACATTTTGGAAGTACGGGTCGAGGAACAACCAGATCTCCTTGAGCTGCAGTTGCAGTATTTCTAAAGGGATCAATAGGAAATTTTTACCGCATAGCTTCAAAGCATTCGTGCATGTATAAAATTCTTTCAAGCATCGAGACCCTATAAAAGCCTCTCAAAGGCGCTGCACACAAAGTTATCTAAGTTAGCCTATTTAGTAGGACCTGCAGAAGAAGTTCACATAATCAGCCACAGATCAAGAAGAACATCCAGGTCACGGACTACGAAATGTCGATTTTAGTAAGTAAACTTTATCGATTCTTCGTCAATCCATGTGTCATATTTACTGCATCTTTGTCGGTTCAGTCGAAGCCGACTTCTAGACATTCATGTGTATACCTCCGCTACAATTGCCCACGTACATACACTCAGGCAAACACTGCATCAAACAGGATGGTTGGCAGTATAGTTGAATGTCGTCGGCAGATTGCATAGTGTACCTCCTTGAGCAAGATTATGTGAAGCAAAGCAAAGTTCTGTGTGAAGGATGCAAAGAATGGCATGAGTACTGAGCTCTCTTGTTCACCGAATGAAACTAGCATCACAATCGTGCAGTTGAATAATTTGGTCGTTATCGTCCATGCAAGAGTGAAGCTAGACCACAGGTCGACCACCGATTTCATAGAAGTTGCCAAAGAGCGCCAGTAAGATGTCATGGTCAACCGCGTCGAACGCATCACTTACATCGAGGATAGCAAAAGATTGAAGCGTCCAGAATCAATGGTACAGCAATGTCCGAGAAGAGTCTAAGCCGGCATTCTGAAACCGATGTAACTTCATCTAAGGTCAGTTGCTTCTAGATAGCGTGCCATCTTACGGAAGATTAGTCTTAATAAATTTCAACAGAAATGTTAGGATTGGCATTGGCCGGTAATTGGGTCATGTTATACGGACCGAGCCCCGGACTCTTTAGTAAAGTAGAACAATTCAGTGCTTTTGACACTTTATAAAGAATCCGTATTGGCCAACTACGAATTGTTAGGATGGGAACAAATGCGCACGCTTTTGGCTGGAAAGAGGAAAGAAGCGGTCTTCACGTTTCACCATTTTGAACTCATCTAGGTGACGCTGCATTGAAACGTGGGTGGAGCTCAGCCTTCTGTCTCTTTTCGGACATCTACCACCTTCTTATTCTTATGGCGTAGGGAATCCTCTGCACTAGAATAAGCGATGGATTCTACGATGTGCACGAACGGCCCAAAAATTCTGACATTTCGACACGAGCCGGCTGCCGTTTGAGTGGTGGGCGATCACACATCCAGTAACACCTGTCAGTGTGCTGGAAGAAGGAGCTCTTGTCCTCAAAAGCTGTATCCATTCACTGACAATCTTTGGTAGCTTTGTTCTGTCAAAACGGCGCTCAGCTCGCCTGAACGTCCACCGCGCCACTCTACGCTGTAAGTCAAACCACGGGTTGATAAAAGTGCACCTGAAGCGAACAGAGCGTGTTGGAAGCAGGCGATCGATGACGCAACCTAATTTAAAGTCTAATTCTGATTTTTGGACGCAGGAAAGGTCGGGTTCTGCGTGTTGCCGGCAAGACGACTGCCTCTCGCAGGCTCTAATGGAAGGCTTATCCAGTGTCTTCCTACCTCGGACTGTAACCTGTTGGACGAGCGGGAGGAACGGAATGGTGTATGTAAGCAGGTCGTGATCGGATATTGATGGAGGTTCCAGGTCGACTGCGAAAGGGTTGCATTGACCTCTGAACTCGAACCGATAGAGCTGCCTTACTTTTTCACAGTGGTTGGATCGACGTGAAGTAGTCAAGGGACTCGCATTTACTATGCTAGCAGGTGCAAAAATTACCAAAACGTGTGTTTAAAGCAAAACATTAAAACTGAGGATCACTTAGCCACTTGCTATAGGCCTAAGCCTCTATATTGCGGTTTGCTCTTATAATGTCAAAATTTGTGAGAGGAGTGCATGCACTATGCTTTAAAATTGTGCCGAAAATTATTAAATAAGATGATATTTTCTTTAAATTTGTCTATGTGCCAAAAATTGTATTAGACCGTTAAAACACGCAGACCGCCATGCACACTCAAACAGTACCATCTTTCATAGGCTACTGTAAAACATGTTCAATTTGTAACGAATCCCTTATACATTTAGGTCTATCCGAACCCTAATAGTTCTCAGCGTTGTCTCTAGATCATTAATCTGGTCAGCCTGAGTCTTACCTGTATTTCGCATAAGCAGAACGCCAACGACCGTTACTCGCCGTGATATACAACGAAAGAAACGCGGCTGAGACTGGCTTATATAAAGCCAAGTCCTTGCATAGCCTGCAATGATGAAAACAATGACGCATTGTTTGATAGTCTTATTCGCTTTGACTTGTGTATTTCGAATGGAGATAGTAACCTACATCTGGACCTGATTAACTGGGCTGTCTCATGTGGCCTGCGGGACAACGTTAATTTCGTTTGACAGTTTTATGTCTACTCGTCACTTGTAGGGTATCGGTTTCAGTTTAAGTTTCTGTTTTTGATCACGTAGCAGTCCCATGAAATTTATTTGCTCGATCATGCTTACGTTTGGTGAATCAGATTGTCATTCACAATATGGGCGTAGTATTTGATTCCCTTCTGTCCCTTTTCTAATCATTCTTATAGTTAATACAAGTAGCTGCTTAAGTCGGCTCATTTCACATACAAATATTAATCGGACCAAACCTCAATTCCATATGCGATCAGACATTCTCGCCACTTAATTATCTACCAGTTGATCAACCTCCAGTGAAGTTGTATCTTGAGGATTGGTCCGGTCTCGACTGCTTAAGTTATGATATTAACTTGCTATGAGACGTAGTGCTAAGGCTCTCGTGTGTAAACATTCGAATACTTAATACTGAACATCTAGCTCATGTCTAAAATAGGGTAGCTTTGCGTTGGCTTTGAAACGCAATATTTTGTTGGTTATGTAATCTGTATGTTGAAGGGTGCACGTACTGTATTATTCGAAGTTACTGTGCACGTTTTTTAAAGGTTTATTGTATGCTTAAAGTTAGCCAGGTAGGCCTACTAGAGGTTTATAGGATTTCATTCGGATAGTAGAGAACGCACATGAAATCTTTGACTGCTTGTCAAGAGATGTCGAATCATAGCCGAACTAGTCTTCACTTGTCTGCCTCTGCGGGTTACAGATGGAATCCTAACCAAGTCCTATTGGAGAGCTTAATTCCGTTGGTAGAGAAGATGAACGGACCTGAGATAAAATCGGGTGCCAGAGTCTTCTACAGGGTGTGCATGTGAGATTTTGTTTTAGGAGATGTTTTACGTGGGACTGTGGGACAGTCGTAGTTAATTATGACCCAGTAATTTTGGTGTTTTCTTTGTGTATAACAAACTGTAAACAGATGTCTTCTCATTGAAGACAGAACCTCGGATTAATTTTGTCAATGTGTTGCTGCAAACGAATTCGCGACACTTCCCTTAGTGCATGGAGTCCTGTAGTACTTGAGTATGCTTCCGCAAAATTCCTCAAATGGTGGAAGAAACCTTTGGCCTTAGCTTTGCGTGATTGCCTCTAGGATAGAGTCTCATGGCCTCTGGCCCGTTGGCCGACATTTGGCACAAGGGACCAAAAGCCATTGGATTCTATCCGGGAAGTCGGTAGTTCATCCGGGAGACAATCCATGGGATTATGTGACTTGCAAGAGGCGAATCTAAGGGATTCAACCGATAGAGCCATTTTGAGCCAGAGATCATGGGATTCTACTAAATAAACGTATACTCATCTAAGGATTTGTTTAATTAAGCCTGTAATCGGATATACCTAATATCATATTAAATAAAGTGGCAGGTTAAAACGGGAATGCTTGTTTACACATATTCAATGTTATATTGTTCTTTACAGCTAAGTTGGGGTTTTTCATCTTGTGGTTGGCCTGTGTCCGTTTATACCGATGCCTTTGCATAAGGTAAAGAAATTCAAGGCAAAGGAAGAGGCTTTGTTGTATATATGTATATATATATATTTGCTTTATGAGGCTTATCGGCCAGTCTATAATGTATAGTTAAAATCCAGGGGGCTTTGCCAGTGTAATGGCCTGCTCAGCTACTTCTTCCCAGCTGCACTTCATTATTTTTGACCACCTATCTTAGCACATTTTAAAACCCAACAGTGGAAGCTAAAAGGACCTCGGCCCATAGGTTTTCTGGCCCCGGTGTCGACGTTCACGTATGCAGACGTTTGAGAGTGGGAATGGCCTTTGGTGGTCCAGCCAGATGATTGTGAGAGAGCCAAGTACTTTGATTCAATTACTATTTGCAAGTCTTCAAAATTTCTGATAGAATTTTAAAATAAATTTCTCATAAAATTTTTAATTTTTTGACATTTGTAAAATTTTCGATGAGGTTTTAATATCTTATAGCATCTTCATATTTCTGATTTCTTGTTGACTTTCATGTAATTTGTTGGGTCATTACTGCTTCACTTGAAACGCTTGGGTGATTTTCTTGTGTGAGTTACATTTCCTTTTCCATCCCAGCAGATCTCCGCGGCATTTTAGCCCAACCACAAATTAGCTACCAAATTTCAGGTATCATGATCAAAAACGGGGCCAAAATTACCTCTCCTCCCAACTTATTCGAATAAGGGCCATGGTCCTTTGCCTCTATGCCGACGCCCTTGCGTCGGAGGTTTCTTCCTTAACATTTCTCTCTAAAGCTCTATCTTCCCTGAATTTATGTCTTTTTTATTATTTGCCTTAATCAGAACAAAATTTAATCTGCAAAAGTAGTCACAAAGAACCGCAAATCGAAAACGCGTCTCTGACTTTCAGCAGGTTATTCTAGCCATCAAAATAAAATCCAAAAGTAGGTCTATATTAAATAACAAAATGTTGTTTTTGTCAGAGTAGCACCTTAAGCTTAATTCCAAGGATTCGTTTCACAACATCGTTTTTCTGATCAGGAACTTGAACAGCCGACTCTGAAAAATAAAACATGAAACCACTGTATTAGTGTCTGCTAATTTTTGCGACTTTGACTCGTCTTTTGATTTAAGAAATTTGAAGATGACATCGTGAACATGTACATGCATCAATATATTATTATCGGGTTTTCAGTCATTAACATTAAGCTTCATTATCGTGTACTTCATCGCTTATTTTGTGTAAAAGCCAAATTGTGCAAATCAATACACCTAAGTTTTGGAATCGGTGAAGACGATGATTAAGTGTTCGGTGGTTCTTTGTGTCTCTTGTCTCTTGCCAACTTCACTAGCAAACCCAACAGTTCACCGGACGACATTTCTGAAATTGAATCAGAAGAAATATGGCTGATGCCCTAATGGCGAATAATCAAAATTATCAGTCCACTTGAGGAATATTAGGAACTCTAAGCATACTTGTAACATCTATTGACTTAGAGAATTAATATTATTACTAGGGTTTTTCTCCACGATATAGGCCTATATGATCACTCAGGCTTGCAAAAATTAGGGAAGCGTTGTTCTGAAATTATGATTATTGCTACTACTACTACTACTACTACTACTACTACTACTACTACTACTACCACTACTACTTCTACTACTATTATTATTATTTTTATTATTATTACTACTACTACTACCACTTCTACCACTACCACTACTAACACTACCACTACCACTACTACCACTACTACTACTACAATTACTATTACTACTACTACCAATATTGATATTACTACTAGTAGTACTAGTACTGCTACTACTATTTCTACTACCACTAATACCTCAACTAGTAACACTCCTACTAATATGTGATCATCATTTATCAGCAGCAGCAGAGCTCATTATGCAAACCGAATGATCTACGTACCTAAGGTTTAGCACAAAATCAATTGCAGTGATTTGTTCTGACGAGATGAACGCCTTCCTGATTTATAGCTCATGGAGTTTCAAAGGCCGAGGGAACAAATCATATAGCCAGATTGTGGTGTTATGCTGTTTTGTCTCAAGCTGATTTGGTTTCACTACCTAACTCCCTGGTAGAGGTGACTACTGTTACTCACTTCTCTTAGGTATAACTGAGAAATTATGTAGAAGTTACAGATGGTTCAGAATTTCAGACGACAACTATAATGGAAACTCTGAAATATAAAGATATAACTCCTGCATCACATGCTCACTGCTCTTACCAATATGTTGTTCTTGATCATGTGAAACTTGCAAAAACATCGCACTAGTCTTTGAGTATCAAGCTTTCTCTATGACTAGTTGAAAGTTTCGGAATTTGCTGCCCAGTTTTGTCCGTTCTGTCAGTTCTTCGATGATTTTGGGTATATGCTACTTCATCTATTCTTATATTTCTTAGAAGACTTGCTGCCTAGGACGTAATAGGCTTCTTCTGAGCCATTCTAAGACTGCCATTCTTTTGTGCGGCAAAAGTCAACGGTTGTGTAAATTATTTCGGCTTGCTGATCTTCGCCTGGCTGATTTATTTCTAAAGACTACTGCGTCAGCACGCAGTTTAGGCCACTTCATTGCGTTTATTTTCACGTACGAAATATCCGCAGAATAAGACGCTATTTGCCTAAACTGTCTTAGTTTCGCTCGATAAAGCGCGGATTCGTAGTGACTAGATGAACTTAAGTCTTTTCTTACTTGTGTCACGTATACGAATTCCTCAAAACTGCAAATGTTTTCTTTAGAGGACCATAATGGAAATCCTTAATTCAAGCATATCACCACCATACTATACCAGTCTCAGAGTTTCGTTCAAAATTTGTGTTATAGCTATGGAGTATCGCATATGTCTGCCTACATTGTATGTTTCTTGCTCATTTCTCAAACACATCGGCATTCGACTTGATCACTGGATCCTCTGACACTAGATCTGAATCAAAGCGTTTCAAATTGCTTATCTGAGAATTTAGAATGTGATGCCTGCTGCTGTTACCTCCGCCAGTTAATTTTCGTCGCACCTTTTCACATCACTTATCCGCCATAGTTTTCTTCTGGTATGGCTAACGTTTTCGATCTCGATGGCATCCTTCTAAATGTTCATGTTAGAATATACTAGATAATCGTGATCCAAGCCGTATTAGCGTCGTCATTATCAACATAACCTTGATAAATATTATTTTTATTAGGCCTACTACTGGGATATTAGGCCTATATCTCATTATAATTAAAGTGAAAACTGAAAGACTATAGGCCTATAATTATAGCTGTAAGATGCCTTAAACAAACTTTTAATATAGGCTTAACAGCAATGTTTTTGCAAAATCAAGAATTTAAGAACATAAATTTTGCGGAGATAAACAAATATCACCTTACCTTCAGCTGTTTTAGGTTTCTTACGATCATGTGCTTTAGAGAAGTGTTGCCGTATCTGCTCCTCTGGATTTCCGTAATCAACGTAATAAGTGTCTGGTTCCTGTAGATTGCGACTTATTTGGAGTTCTGACTGTAAATTTTGGCGCCGGTTATCATCCATCTGTCGACTGCTTTCTTGAACATCGATATATTTTCTCGGGATCTGTTGTTCTTCAGAGTTGTCGTAATGACTTAGTTGGATTTCAGAGTTTCCACTTTCATATTGGCGACTTTGTACCTGATCACTTTCAAAATTATCAGAGTAACTTCTTTCGATCGGAGGGTACATCCTATCGTTTTGACTTCCTTCGGCCTGTGGAGTTCCCGTGTCGCCATAATTAGCCCTATTTCGTTGAATTTTGAAATGATTATAACTTCTTCGGAATTGTCCGTTATCTGCGTCAGTTAGGTTCGGATTTGACCGTGGACTTCTAAAGTCAACGAAAAGATTTCTTTTCATTTGTCCGCTATAGTTTTCACTTCTGGTCATAGATGGTGTTGTACTTGGACAGCCGTCGTTCTTATTTCTTTTAAACTGTCCTTTGCAATCAGGATTTAGTGACGGCTTAGGGTTATCATTTCTTCTTCCTGGTTCAATTAGGTTCGATTGTAACTGTGGATCTCCATAGTCATCGAAATGGCTTCTTTGCGATGCTTCCTCATTTTCATTATATGTTTCACCACTGACTTCTGAAGGTCTTACCTCTTTAAAAGAATAAATGAAATATCTTCACAGTTTAAGAAAAGGCGTTCCCGTGGTTATATTTTTCTACTAGGTGGTCTGGGGCGCGTTCCGCAACGATATTATAAAATTGGGCTTCATTTACAAGTATCAATTGAAAATTTTACTAGTAGGCCATAAAGGCTGGTGTGACGTAATATTACGCAGTAAGTTTAAAGCACGCGTCTGCATAGTAGTAATTCTGGTTGTTTTGCGACATCTTATGACTGCATAGACCGGTGACGTCGACTTTATCTTACATTTTTCTGTATAGAAAATTTTTATGACGTAATGTTGATGGGTAATCGGGTTTTCGACTTGTTTGAGATTGGCTGGTGGGTTTTCAAGCTAAGGCGGCATTTATTCGTGATGTCATTGGGTTGCTGATTTGTTTGTGCACGCTCTAATCGCGTGATTGCGATTATCTGGTGCGTCTAAATGCCATGCAGTGATCACTTGCCTTGGATAACTGGATGCGTCTAGCGGCCATGCATCGAGGGCGTGCTGGGGCGTTGGTGTGACGTCGACTGGCGCGTATTTTATCACGTGGGCTCTTGCACGGGTAACGACGCACTTGAGTTATGATGAGTCATTGGCCGGTCTAAACCGGTCTGGACTGGTCTGCTGATGTGGTGGAAAAACCTGAAAATGGGTTCGCAGATGCTTTGTAGAGAAAGCGCGTAAAAGATTTTGCAGCGGTAGTCGTGTACTCAGCTGATACATGGAGTAGAAAGATTCGTTTCTTTAGACACTGTATGTTGACGACTCAAGTACTGTTGCCATTGAACTGTTCGTTCATTCAATTATACATAGGAAAACAAAGACTGCGTGTCTTTTATCGGGTCAACGCTACGCTACGAGTCAGCGGTCAGCGGTTCGAAGCCCATACACTAACATTTTTGAAAGGCTGTTGACAGCTGGCTTGTGCGTAAACGACTGAAGATTGCCAAGCAAGGGGGCTAAAACACTAGCAATCTGGCTTGATCTTTTCAGTCAAGGCTACGGTGGCTGACTGTTGACACAGAGGTAGTCTCCCCAACAAAATCCGAGACGGAGGTCAGACGCCAAAGATTTTAGAATGTATCGTATTAGCATTTTGGTGATTTTTGCATAAACGACCGAGGATAGTTCCAAAGTCTATATCCAGCATCCGAAAAAGCACGTTCGCCAAGAACAGTTCCAGTCCTGGATATGACCAGATGACTTGGTTGAATAATGATAAGTCTGGCAAATGAGGACTGATTATAAGTATTTTAGTTGGCTAAAGTTCAGTGTTTTACAATCTGCAAGCCCCAATTTAAAACAAATGTCTTGCTGTTTATCGATAGCCTGCCGTTTATGAACAGCTCGCTGGACAGACTTTTTCATAGACGCTGCCAACCAACAGGGCAAAAATCTCAAGAAATCCTTCCGAGAACCTTCAAAGACAAGCCAGCTTTGCTGAGCGAACGGATTTCTACCCGTGCGAGCACATCAACAGCCGAACGTGGTAACCACCCAAGGACGCAGTCTACAGCCGTCTGTCGAAGGAGAGCATCAGCATCAAAGACCACCAAGGTCGTGGGATGCCCTATGCAATCTCACGAATGCCTAGCTCGAGCTAGATACTAACATCTACCAACACCTCATCGTAGAGAGGAGTCTGCGCGGAGACACCAGTTTCGTGTCAAACCTCTTCGTGAAGGTAAAGAACGCAATGTGTTTGGACTACGACGAATCGAGGCCAAACAACTGGATTATGTACCTCAAAGCGAACAACTTAAGTGACTGGGCGAAGATGCAGCTGTTGCCAATCGCCAGCTTTCAGTGTCAACCAGGCACTCGCGACGCCGGGTGACTCCAGTAGTAGCTTTGCCGTAGAGGTTAGACTATCCTTACCATTTGCACGAAAGCCACAGTGATTACTCGCTAGCGCCCCAGTCCTTGCTAGTTCCGGAATCAAGGATGATTGACTATCAGTGCACTGCACACTGGTGAGGGAGTTGGGCGGCAAGTTCACCGAGTGTACAAAGTTGGTCCCGAATACAACCTAAAGCTGTACCAGCAGCTAGGCATGCGGGTGATCAAGGTGCACCGTGCGTTGAAATTCCGCCAAGAGACCTGGTTGGTTCTAACATCCAGCCAAATACCAATTTTCGCTGCCAGATTTAGGCTACTTCCATTATAAACTTTTAAAAACAATTTATGTGTCACCTTTAATGAAATTAATGTCTGTATTAGATTAACCTTTAATCGTCTCCCTTTCCAGAATTTCAGGAATTCGGCCTATGAGGCCTGAGCGTAGTTGTTCAGAGGCGTTTAATAAAGGTTCATTTACCTTGCCTTACCTATCTTCCCTTGCTTACTTGACTGCCTTAATATCAAGTATTATGATTACGCACGCTTTAAAATAATCGGACGACTCCTATAGCGCCATTATAATACTGAACGAGGCAACAGTTGATGGTCAATTCTAACATTCTATGTAAAAGCGATGTAAGATTACGTAGTAAACTTCATGGTGAGTCTGGTCGATAACAAAGTGGCAAACCGCAAAGACATGGAAACAGCCGACGGTACTCAAGAAAATGAGTTTTCGGCCATGATCTAAAGGCCAACATAGACTCTCCAAGCACATCGGTACCGGGACAGTCTGGGCCCAGCGATTGAAAGACTTTGGTGCCAAGAACTATCCTTGTACGGTCAGCATCAGACAATCAGAAAATCTGATCAATCACTGATGCTAATGCCTAACAGCTCAACGTACCTTGTTCTATAGCCGATCGGTCCACGTTTTGGTTGCACTGCCACGGGTATTGACATGGAGCGCGTCCTTCTCGTAGCAGCCTTTCAAGCAGCTGAGATAGATCTAAACGACCTACTTCTTCCTCGCCTACAGAGAAAGTTTCCCATAACATCAATGACATCATGTAAAGAGACCTACGAATCCACTATTGGCGAAAAACTCACCGAGCACATGACTGGTTGCATGGTATAATAATAATAATAATAATAATAATAATAATAATAATAATAATAATAATAATAGTAATAATAATGATAGGCTAATAATAACAGGCTAATAATAATAATAATAACAACAATAACTATTATTATTATTTTTTACTATTATTACTACTACTACTACTACCACTACCACTACTACTACTATTATTATTATTATTGCATTTATTAGGCGCCACTATCTAATGACTTAGCATTAATCGATGGCGCCGAGTAATTGCGAGTTAAGGACTTGCTCAAAGTCCCTGCACAGTAACTGTCTCGGGGAGGCTCGAACCCATGCTCTCCGCGTTACAAGACGGGCGCTCTATCCATTATGCTACCGTGCTCCACATATGCTACCGTACCCCACGGGTTGGGTCTGACAAAACAATTAAAAAGTCTTCTGAATAATAAGTCTTGTCACTATGAATCACTTAAAAAAGGCAAGTGACAGAGGTCCATGGGAAGATAATGCTTCGGTAACAGTAGGCCTAGATCAGTTGCCTTTGAAACTGGACAGCATAGTAACTTGCTTAAAATAACTATGCTACAAATAAGTAGGT